>BGZK01003276.1:0-28542 GCA_005406025.1 Eumeta japonica
TGAAACTTTGACACGCAAGTTTTATGGAATGACGTTTTATTTTACGTTCGAAGTGAGTGATGATTGATGTTTACAATTTGCACATTAATAAAAAAAAAAGAGTTTAAAGTTGCAAATTGATTAGTAACTGTAATCATTGCAATAAATATCCTACGGATATATTGCATCTGATCCTCAGTCAAATAGAGGAAATTAATTTATTCTTATCTGTTTTTGTTGAACATTAGAGTAAAATAATTTGAATTCATTAATGAGCATCACGGTGTTGTGCAGGATTTATTATAGACACAGAGCAAAACGAATTGAGTTTTTTTTGTTTTTTTTAGATATTTCAAAGCAACTTGTATCACGAATTCAGATCTTATTTCCAAATTTGCGTTTGAAGATCAATTTTCTTGGGTTGTGGAATTAGAGGTAGTAAACTAGAGAAATCGTTACATTATTTAAATGGATGTCATCGTAGCTAAACCGTTCGTTAAAACAAACAAACTGAATAAGTTAAAATAATCAATACTTTTAGGTATGTGACTGAAAAAGATTTCTCTAGAATAGCAAAAAATTAGTTATTTTAGATTATCGACTTAGACATAAACCTAATAACATGTAATATTATAGTAAATTCAAATAGTTGAATAGTATTATATCAAATAGTATTATAGTAAATTCAAGATGACAACAATGGTTCTTTAATGTATATAAAATGAAAGGTTAAATTAAGTATGGTATCTGACTACAATAACCAATTCAGTTAGAGAAGTCAATAAATGTGTACGTGTTTACCCTAACGAATTAACTTAGCAAAACATCCAAAACTTTCGTTCGCTCAAAATTAACGATGCAAATTCGTTAGGTTATTCAAACTTTTGGTTAGAACGACCAATTTTTCAGTGTTCCACGTCCTGATTCAGGCTGTCTGATTAGTAAACCTTATGAAGTCGCTCTATTTTCTATTTCCTTTTCTATAATTGCCATTACCCTAATTTCAGTGTTGAATATAAATCAAAATCTACTCACTTTTGCACACAGGCGGAAATTCGGCATAGAATCCGGTATCGAGGCAGGTCCGCACCGTGGGCCCCACGAGCAGGTGCCCCTCGTCGCACGCGTACTGCACGGTAGCCCCCACCTCGAACGCCTCGGCGACCATCGTCGAGTTGGGCGGCTGTTCGGGGCGGCCGCAGGCCTTCGGCTCTACAAACGAAATCAAGCGAATCGCGGACTCAAAACCGAGCTGTCAAATTGTGTGACGAATTCGCAGCGGCTGGACAAACAAAATTCTTATGAAGTTCTATTCCTTATAATTCTTATCCGTTCAAAACTCGAGTATTTTGAGCGAGTTCTAATTGTCTGAAAGAGAACATAACTTTTAATCCGTCTTACTAGTGCTAAAACTAAATCGCACTGACGGCGAGATCCCGCAAGCTAGGAAATCTTATAAAGTTGTAGTCTATATGATTTTTAAGTGAAATTTTTCCATTTTGAAATCAATTTTACAGAATTTTTATATACCTAAGTAGATTCACATAACTCAGATACATGATTTTAATGTATCAATCACAAAAAAAAAATTAAAAGAGAAGAATTCGCAATGCACACTCATTCGCATATTAGCTTACGCATTGAATAGAACTCGAATAGAAATCGAACCGGTTCCGGTTAGAATCGAAATGAACTTACGATGTTGGCAAATGTAGTTGAGCTTCGCCTGGCAGTCCGTGTCGGCCCACAGCCAGCCCTTGCTGCCGTCGAAGCGAGCGCACGGCTCGCCCCCGCCGGGTGCGTTCCAAAACGACACGGTCACATTCCTCCCGTTGACCCACCTCCAGTTTGTCGGGTCGTCGGAGTCGCGCACCGCCCCCATCCAGTACTGGCTGCGGCTGTCGCTCCTGCAACGAAACGGGTCATCCGTTTTAAATCTCACCGGCGTCGGGTGAGACGGATTTCATACCGCCTCCGAGGGCGGAAGGCGGCTTTGACGCGTATCTCTTATTATCGTCGATTCCTTTCGGAAGTTTTAAAGATTAGTTATAGACGCGTATGTCTTATACGAATGTATCGATCGATTATGGTACTTTGACTGAGTTGTGATTGTCACGTTTGCGTTTGCTATCGTTTGATAAGAAAATTCGCGCAGCACACTTGGCGTTCGTTCTATATACGTAATTGAAAAACTCTATAAAGATAATAGTAAAAGTGAATATGCTAATAGAAACGTAAGAGACTTTCATATCAAAAATCTTTGTTACTCATATCAGTACCTAAAAATTTAGTATACAAAGTTGATTTAAAATAAAATATCTAGTTGCATCAACAACGGGTTCGCAAACAATAACATTAGGTGTAGTACTTATAGGAACGGTTATAAAATAAAATTGATTTGATAGATTCTTAAATTTTCGAAAACGAAATTGTACTGTACAAACTTTGTAGATTCTACCATTGCACAAACAAAGACATGAGTTATGTCTTACAAAACTTAATATTTATTTCGAATAGATTTGATGACTAACCTTTTACCTGTGCAAGTGTTTTTACTTTACTATACTGTTTTGTTTTATTATAAAAAAAAACCTTAAGATTTGTGTTTCTTTAGTTTTATACTATTTTCTTGACACAACCAACTGTAACTTAACAGTTAACCGTAAGCTACGTTATTGAATAAAACTTTTCAATTTTCGACATGCCACATTTATTGTTTTGCATTAACTTATGTATAATTCTTATTTACTGAATTATATACTGAAATTATATACTGAAGGATACGAATTCGTTTTAAACGTTATAATCGAATTATTTAAAATTTTGTATGACCATAAAATTTTTGGCTTTTTATTGAATTATTATAACGTGTTATTGAATAATATAATGGTAATTTTCTCAGAATTCACAAATTATGTTCAATCCTTAATGGGAATTAAATTATGTAGCAAAATGAATTGAAATCAGGTGATTAACACGTCCATCTGTAATTCAAAAAACATGAGCTCGGTTCCGGTTGGTACAGCGGTTAAGAAACAAATCATGATAAAACCTGTAAGAAATTCTTGAGACGCGTAAGACTACCGTAGAGACTCTGATATGATTCTTCAAGGTAAGCAACGTCCGGCAGTGTAACATTAAGCCAGGTTTGCATTATTCCACCGCAAAGACGTAACCTACCACGATGTTTTGACGTGACAACGTCTTAAATTAGGTTGCGGCTGGGAGTCACTTATGAAAAGTGTAACGCTCGGTAACGTTACGATGAGTCACCGAACGAGAGAGGCCCGCCGAATGCCTTGCGTCTCTCTCCCACTCAACTATGATCGGTCTGCCGCGCGCTCAGCACTAGAGAATAGTGCATAGCTTGCAAATGTATTGCAAGTTATTGTATGTATATTTGTATATAAATACGTATGTATGTGTAAAGGTAAAAATAAAATTTTGTTAATATGAAATTCAGTGCGAGATTCTTTGTATAAATTAATGTTTTAAATATAATTCTTTGTATAAATAAATGTTTTAAATTGTTACTATTATTTCATCCTTCTTCCTACTATACGAATGAATATTCACATTAAAATGATTTTACCACTCAAAGTCGTTGTCACGTAAAACTTTCGCCCGTATACCGACTTTACAGGCAACCAATTTTTCATTTCAGGTTAATGTGATTGAACCTCAAACCTTCTACGTTAGCTCAGCGAGAGCTACTAACAACCGTTATCACCTAGGAAGTGAACACCTCCGAGCTCAATAGCTCAGCGTATTTTCCGAGGCACTTAGCGAAGGATTTAACTTGATATCATAAGTTAATAACTCATTGGCTAAATCGCCACACGACTACGATCCTTTACTTTTTGATGTGTAACATCTTTCTTCTCGCTCCTTCGCAATCTCTGTGAGTAATGTCATGAAAAGTAACAGAAGTGAGTATGGATACTTTAATTCATTTGTGCACGCTTGAGCTTCTAAATATGCTACTTTGATTGTGTGATTATGACGCAGTATTCATCGCATACTGACTGGCTGTGTATTTAACTGTACTTATCGAGACGCACACAGAATCGCTGTAACTATACAAGCTTTACAAAAATATATGGGGCCGCGCGCATATATGAGTTCAGAATATTTGTAACAGGAAGCCGGGGTAGCGCGCATTATTTGATTTAACCAATGAGCACGCGTGGTGTCGGAATTGAACGTCCGATATTACTAATCCACTTTCTGAGAATTCGGTACTGTCAGCGAGTGTTTCAGAAGTAAAATTCTTCATTTCGAAAAATTCATTTGAAATAAAGCCTGAATAATTTTTTTCAGGATGTAATGTTATTGCTTATCACCAAGTTGAGATATCAGATCTTACACATCACATGCGACTATAGTAAGGCTCGTTCATTTTTGATTTAAATATCACGTATTAATATCACGACTTCCACCATTCTTAAGGTATTCCAAGTCGACTAAGTTACAATCATTCAACTTGCATGTCGAGCTCAATAAAGGCAGCAAAATTTTTGTCATCGGTCATAAACTACAAGACGACCAATTCACATTTAACAAATTGGTATAACATGAAACAGACTTGGAAACACGAAATACAACAGTATGACACCTCTCCACGTCGCATAAGCCTGGAGATGTTCACGGTTATGAATTAACTAAGTTGCGAAATATACCTGAATTTACGATAATTCGATTTGTTCTCACTTGTTTTTCTTATGCCTTTCGTGATGACACGTTAATCACTACACAAGTACCAGTGACTATCGTATTCACTATAAAAAAATCTTCATATTCGATGGCCGTGCACTACCGTTAAAACACAATACGCGTGATCACGTCTTATTGTTATTTTTAACAATGAAAGCGGAATGCCTCGCGCCCCCACAATGGATTAAATGAGTGACATACAAATTGTATGGAGTATTCCATTTCTTATGTGAGCGCGTTAATAATTCTACGAATGTAATTATTATTCGAACGGTAATCTTGATCTGCTTAATTCAATTTTGTATTCACTTGTAGTTTTTTTCATTTATCATACGTGTTTTTAAATAGACGCTAATTTCTTTTTTTTACAGAGTAGCATATATTGAATGAAATTTATTTCGATGCAATCTCAAACTTAGTAAATTTAATTTCATTTAATAAGTTAATAATACACGCATGTTTTTAATTAAAACAATGAAAGGTATTATTTATAAAAGTTAATTTATAAGAAATACTTTTGATTCTGTAGATAAAAAAATGACCAACATGCCATTCAAAGTAGAATATTGCCGAAATACGCCTATTATATTTGAAAATACGGCAAAAAATAAACGGCTGCTACCTAAACATCTAAGATTTGCCGATGATATTGTTATCTTGGCTGAAGCTCCGAAAGATCTAGGACACATGACAAATATAGAAAGCTCTAAAGTAGGACTTGAAATTGAAATTGAAATGAACATCAATAAGACAAAAATCATGTGTAATAGCCACAAAAAATCTATCTCTCTGAATGGAACAACTGTAGAATACGTGGACCGCTACACATACTTGGGAAAACAGGTGTCATTCTCTAAAACAAGTTCTGAAGAAGAAATTACAAGAAGAGCAAAAATAACATGGAAACAGTACTGGAGCTCAAAAGAAATTCTCAAAGGAGATTATAGTATTTCGGTGAAAAAAAATGTGACTGATACATGTCTGCTACCATGTCTGACTTACGGCTCACAAACATGGCCATTTACTGAAAAAATCAAAGATAAGATCAGATCCACACAGCGAGCAATGGAAAGGAGTATGCTGAGGCTGCGTAAAGTGAACAAATGTTACGGATGCTCTAATACACGCTCTTAAAACTAAAGTGCAAGTGGGCTGACCAGATTGCCCGCATGTCAGATGATAGGTGGACCAAACGAACCACATCTTGGAGAGGGCCAGACAGAAAAAAAAGCATCGGCAGACCCTACGCGCGATGGCCCGACAACATAAAGGGCGTCACTGGTAAATGGCTCGAAGAGGGAAACAACAGAGAAAAGTGGACGGAAACGGAGGAGGCCTTCACCCAAAAAGGGCTCCATAGTGATAGTTTTTTTTAAGAAGTTCGTATTTTATTTTCATATGGATTAAAGGCTTATTATTATTAATAAATATTTGACAAATACAAGAAATTTCACCTCACTTTATATAATATAATATAATATAACCAGTTAAAAACCAACATGAGTCTCGAACAATGTATCTTGATATTTTTCTTGTATTCTTATATAAATAAAATAAACAATTATTTTTATTTAGTACGAATGAAAGACAAGTCGCCCTGTTAAATTGTTTGAATAAATATTTATTGCATAAAACTCGCAGCGCTGAAATTCGAAATAGGATCAAGAATACAGAAAAATCTTGTGAAAGCAACAGTTGGATTCAAAGAAAACTAAACAGCTCAACAAGTTGTATTCACAGTAAACGCTTTAAGAATACAGTGAAATCAGAGAGACGCAGCCTTTTCCACTGGCAGGATTCTTTTAGTCCGATTTTCTTAGAAAGTGTGCAATAAATAAACACCAGTATAGCGACGCCTTGCGACACAGAAACAATTTCACGAATGCAAATAAAGTAAACGAAATTCACGCTTTTGATTGAAACTCGCCTTTATAGTTAAAGTTGTTTGTGACTCTACTTTCAATGTAGCTTAGTTGTAACATCCCTACAGCGTCTATACATTCAAATTATATTTAGGTATTTTTTGTTTTATTTAGTTTGGAAAACGCATATCTATCGAATTCAAGAAAAATTGCATCGGTTGATATTTATATTAGTAAACGCTGATCCGTGTCGGAACAGAGAGGAAATGCACCGCAGATCGATAAGTGTGCCGTAACACAAGCCAAAACCGATGCTCAAGGCGGTAGATAATAGCATCGATCGGAGCTAAAGTATTTCTACGTCACATCAATCAACTAATCTCAATAATAAATCGTAATAACAATGCAATATTCTAAAAAATATTTCTTAAAGGTGCTGGTATTCCTAAAGACTTGATGTCGCAACCTTCTCACTCGTGCCCAAGCTCCAGAAAGTCCAAGAAGAAATTCATACTGATTTCAAAGAAAAAACAGACAAGAGGCGCTAACATTGAAAGTGACACCGTCATACGCGCCAACTTCGACACACTCTGAACGATGAAGTGAAGGTTATGCACGAAGATGGTTTGAAGACCATACACATACTTCATCAACCCACTACACGATTTACAGTGATGGAAAACTTTCATGCAAAACTAGGCAGAAGAAAGCGTAATACGAGTAGGTTCAGAATTGAATGATTTGAATTGGTCAGCGAAATGTAAAGCATCAGTAATTAAACGAAATGTTTAAAAGTAGATCTTCAATTTTTATTGATCTGACTGAAACTTTTATTATAATCTTATAAATATCTCATTCAGCGTCACAGAGTGATAAAAACCAAAAAGACGAAAATTATAATTAAGTCACTTTTTTCAAATAAAATAAATAATAGGCCATACTAACTTAATAGTACGGGTAATCCCATACTAATAATAACCCAGAAGAAAGGACAGAAGTGTATTTTACCGTTAAGAAGGACCACCCATCAATCAATTATTTGTTCACCTACCCACATACAATACAAATTGAAGTAAGAATTCAAATAGAAAATTGATCAGAACTATATAAAGGTGATACTAATTTACAATCAAAATCCTTTTTTGAAATCCACATTGAATTTAATTATAATCGTTACGTACGCAAGATATTGAAAATCTGAACACCAAAATCCAATCTAAAAAAGTAATGAGTAACCATGAACATTCTTTTCTAAGTATATGAAGTGCATTTAAAGATAAATACGAGTAATATTAAACCAATTTTACTTTGGATCGTGTCTTTTCAAAAATATTGTACTTTCTCATAAGTAGCCTTTGTGATAATTGTCATTTACTTAAAAAAAGTTATTGGGGATCTTTTTCTGGAAACAATTCGAGGTACTTCTATACTCCTATTCTTCTGCTATACATACAAGCAAAAATCACATTAGTGATTGTTCCTGCAGTAATTAGCTAAATTCCCAAATTACTCATTTTCGACATATATAGTTTAAAAACATTTGCTTTCAAGTTTCATATTTCATCACACATTCGGTCATCAAAATTGTATAGTACTTAAAACTACTAAAACTCGTGATTTCAAGTACTTCAGTAGTTCGTATTTTAGAAGAAGTACTAAGTAAATTCAAAGTTCATGATCTTGGTGGTTGTTGGATTTACCTGAAGGGAATTTGCTTTTTTCCATTTCACAACAATCTTAAAAATCTTTGATCTAACAGATCGCTTTAAAGCATTAAAATACAGTCGAAACACTATTTTAACACTTCCTAATTCAATTCATTAACAGAACTGAAAATATGCGTGCAACTATATACAAACGCTACGCGGTGATAGTGTCAAGCTAAGAATCAATAGTCTTGAGAATATCCATTGAACCCGTTCCGCAAAGGAAATCACCGACCGTTACGACCGACTTCGTGAGATGCGATAAAAGACAGGGATTATTATCCCTGTCTTTTATCACATCTCACGATATCGAGATTTTCCCTGTGCAGATCAGGCAAGCAAAGTCGGAGACGCGCGTCAGTTAATTCTATAGGGTTCTCCGTGGTTCTTCCGCCGAATGCACGTACAACTACACGTGCTCAGATGCAATAGTCTCACCGTTTAAGCGGAACGGATAGAGACTATGAATCGCGACACGGGCCGGTCCGCTTTCTACGGCACGCGATATGACGACCACACCGCTCGCTCATCCAACAGTTTCAAGATCTGTTGCATAACACCTGCATTGAATTTTGTTAGAGATCGATGGAGTCATAAAACATCTCCGTTTTGAGGCGTTATATTTATAATGCATTCATGAAACATGAGTAGAAACATACTCATCGATTTAATGTTATTGTCAGACATCGCGACGGTTGTTAGCGGCCGTCTAACGCCGAACAATGTGACTTAAGACTAACATCACTTAAGGATGCAATTTTATGACGTTTACCATGAAAAAAGTTCTGATAGAGGGTGGCGATCGCGCTATCAGATCTCTCGCCTGTCTAATATTGTCAGCTATGATTATTCTAAAAACGTTTTAGGTTGGATTAAATTATAGTTATGCTGTCATTTTCTAATAGTTGTTTGGTCGCCTTTCACTAAGAAACATGGGGTCATCCGATTCGTAGATCATCAATTCAAACAGATGAACCTCATAATAGGGTTTTAAGGAAACAAGTTGGACATATCCTATGATTCGTCAAATTTCTATTTTCAAAATACTCTAAATACGTTCTGAATATTTAAATCCTCATACAAAATTACAATTACAATGACAAGAATGTAGTTTGGGCGGTTATTTTCGAAAAACATCTCAATTTCATATAAATCATATGCTTTTTATCACTTTAATTGCTCAGCTTTTAAGAACGGTTTGTATTTAATCTTAAAATTAGACCTATGTTTGTATTATTATAACATAGGCGCACATCACAAAATCAAACAAAGGCACGCACAGCATTAATAGATCAAATAGTCTCACCTATGCCGCCGCCACAACTCCCAGCTGATGAAGCCTTGCAGCGCGGGGTTACTCTCATCGACCAAGGTGCCACCTCGGGCGCGACAAAAAGCCAGGGCATCTCTAAAATTCGCCGGCTGCCTGTCATAGAATATGTAACACTTTCCGTTATAGGTGGCCGTACTGCCCAAAGGCTGGTCTCTGAACTGAGGGCATCTCTCTATCGGCAAAGCTTGATCCGTGTACACGAAAGCTTCGCATATAGACAACTGGATCGCTGTGGGCGCCTCTAGGTGCACACTGACAAACGCCCCGGGCATGGGAGGATTACAGGGCAAGAATAAAGGTTGCCCTTCCTCTAAAAAGCCGGTGTATCTGTTGCAAATGGGATTCGTGCCCAAATCCGGTCGATTGTTGCCCACTCGAATAACAACCACGGCTGGCACATTCACACCTGAAACAAACTGTATTTTGTTTTACAAGTTCGAAAACTGTTGTATTACTGTCGAAAACGCTTATAAAAACTGACAAAAACGGAGTTCTAATATTAGGAATTGTTATGATTTCTAAGAAATTTGCTCCGCTATTATATTCGATTATATGTATTTAAAACGACATTAATTTTTTAATCCAACCTTCACAATTATTATGCAATTCAGGAAAATTTGTTGTCCTATTTTATCCAAAAGATTACAAAAATGCAATGCATACGTTAATATCATTGAATGTGTTATATTTGGAGAATTATTGTTCCTCACCGCCAAAACTGAGCTTTCGTTATTATTTTGTAAATGAATATTTGTACAAAATCTCAGTGACCTCCTAAACGTTAACAATAGACATAAAACATTTTTTTGTCAGCATATAAACATGTATTTTCATTGCAAAATATCACACGTCGATGTCATCAACAAAATGCGTCATCCTTTCAAGTGTCACGCTTTCGCGCCTTCCATTAGGCTCACCTTTATTTTTAACTAAACGAATAAATATTAATAGACGTCCCTCACTGAACCGCATTATAATTCCGTTAACGATGAAACCGTCCAAGTATTGGGCACGCGTACGCCAAAGCTCTATAACTTCGTATAGGTCGGCATCGATATTTTTTCAATTTGATAACTTTTCCCTGATACTTGTACACGATCACGTCTGCAGTAATCTAGTCTCGACTATCGTATCTTTGCAATTCAATAAATTGAACTTTTACAAATAACTCATGTTAAGTATCTGCTACCAGTGCTGATCCCAACCTGGATTCCAATCTTCGTTTCAATGCCGTAAAGAATTTTATGGGGCTTTTATGTGATATAAAACTATATCCATGCCGATGCAAGCAAACAAACTTATTTTTGCTTTCTTGATAATATTAAGACTAAATGTTGGGATGTAAGAGAAACAATTGTATTAAAAAAAAATATTCGTTCCCGAACAACAGTGTTGTATAAAATTTTCTTTAACTATTTTAACACAAAAGTTTTCGTTTTTTTTCTATAGGTCATACGAATTAAATTCAGATTCAAACGCACAAACAAATTAAGTATTTATACATCCCGGAAATAGTAGTCGACAATTAAGGTGATAAAAAAATTTGCGGACATTTTAATTTCAGCCTAAGATACCATTAGACGACGAAAATAGGACGTAAATATAGAAGTTTATTTTCGTCCTATTTAGTTAATTTTTATCATAAAAATAATGTATATTCAAGTTATTCAATTTCATCTCAGTCGGTACAATACTAAGGGAAAGAAAGACCATCTAAATTCAGGTGTGTGCGGGAACACCGAAATTTTATTTAGTGATAAAATGGCAAGGAAAGAGACAAATGCAAACAATTTTTTGACACATATTCTTAGATTTTACAATTCATAGAATTTAAACTTATCACACAAAGAGGACGCAATTTTTTCCGTGAAAGTTGTTCGCGTATTTATAGAATATAAAGACATATTATCTGCACTTGGATACTTTCACCTGTCGCGATGCACAAAGCAGGTGGGGTTCAATCGCAAACATTATCGCTCGGTCAATAACAATGATAAGCCGGACGGCTGACAATTTGCTTAGACGCGGTGCGATTTTGTTAAATTTATGATGTTTAACAGACTGTGTTTGAATGCTTTGAAAGCGTGACAAATAATAAGGTTGACAGTATGAAAGTGCGCCAACTGGCGCCTATTACCTATTCAACTAACGTCTAAGGACTGCAGGGTTCAACTACCCAATGTAGAATGGCAGATTCTTTTGTCATGATGTACATCACTGAATATAATCACGATAGTACCTGTAATAGAATTGTAACTAATACGCAATGTTAACCATAATTAGACATGCAGTTGCCAGTTGCCATTAATGACATTATCATTGTTAATATTCCTCAAAATAGTTATAATTTAATACAAACATTTGGAATTTTAATGTGTATTAATAAGTTAACTTTAATATTTTACTAAACAATAGAATTTATGTATCGGAAACGATGAATGAAATCAGACTGACAAAACAAACCTATAGGGCGAATACGTGTGGTGGAAAGATCGGCAAGAATCACCCTAGAAAATCGCCGACCAAATTGGTGGTATATTAAAAAAGGGCCAAAATTTAAGCACCAGAAACCGAAGAACCTACATAAAAGACTGATGGATGTCAAGAAAGCAAGAGAGATATGGAAAGATCGTACCATATGGAGATTTATAGTCTCTACCTAATCTTGTTGGGAACAGGTGTGAGTTTGTACTATCATTATTAAAAAGGAATAAGACGACATTATAAAAAACCATATTTATTATTGTATCGAGATAAACTATAAAGTTTACTCTTTTTAAATTAAAATAAATATTTTTCTAGAAAAAACAACAAGTTTAATGCTATTTTAAAATTTTGAAGAAAGTGCCTTTCAACCTGTAGCTTCATCAAAGTCAGCATGTGCTTTGTCTTTTATATTAAACGATTTCGCTGTTGACTTCGAACTAGTTCTAGCTTTTAATTCTAGTGCCGGTACTGTTCATAATTTTAATCTCGATCACCCTTTTGACCCTAATCTCGGACCTCGCATTTGATTTAAATTTTGGTCCCGTTCCCAATTTCGGCCTCAGTTCCTCCGGATCTCTAATCGAATCCTCATCCCGATTTCGATATCCAATTTTGATAGCGCTATCCAGCACAGGTGCGATTTGTACGAAGCCGGAGAAAATTTTTGTATCAAAATATAAACTGTACTACTCGAGGATAATGTAGACTTACATTAGCGAAAAAAAAATATTATGTCGATGTAGTAGTTCGATTCGATAGAACAAAAATCGAATGTAAACTAAAATCTACGTAATACAGTTGAAGTCGGTGACAAATGCTAAAATAGATTAATGAAAATCTTTGCTATGAAAAATTCATTTAGATGAATATTCAAAAGGCATTGGAGTGGAGCGATTTCGTATATACAAACAGATTTTTTGTACAAACGGATCAATACGGTATAATGTCCAGCAAAAAAATGTCGGAGTGTAAAAAAAAACAGCAAATTCAAATTCCAAAAAGGAAACGAATAAATCATGAAGATTACAAACACTGATTGGAAAACCCATTTTTTTCTTATCACGAATAAAATTAATAATCCCAAATGTCTAGAATATCTACAAAAATTAATTTATGAAACCGAAAATGCTTTCGTCAAATTTTTAAATTCAATAGATCACTTGAGAAGAAGTTGCTTACCTATTTTTTTCACGATGGCCGTTCTCCTTCTTCCAATAATATTGTAACCCCTCGGGAGAATGTTTCATGCATTTTTATGGTCCAACAAATCCGAATACGGATCAAACGGTGTTATTTTCCTGTTTGCGAATTTGTAGGATGTATTTTATTTTTTTTAAAATACCTCTAAACAAACAAAGCCCGGAGTAACGACCTCACGCCTGAATTTATGGAATTCAAGAAAGTGCTAATATTTCCGAATAGGTATTATTCATAGCAGGGTGTTGACCCATTTTATATCAATAACGACTACTTGTGCTATACTGACTGTACAAACACAACAATAAAGGTTTGTTTAAAAAAAAAGCTACGAAATTGTCAGATCTGTTAAAATCGACATTATAAATCACTCAAAAGGAGCACAGTATTTTTAAATGCCATTAGCGCATCAATATATTTTCTCATATAAGGCATATATCGCATATATATAAACACGATTATGAAAAGTACCTATAACCAAACAGCAACCCTGAGACTGAGGTTAGCTTTTTTTTTTTAATTTGATTAAAGCTATTCTCTTTAGTAAGATTGCCCTGAATCGTTTTAAATAACTACTAAAATAATTGAAATCATATAAATTTTAAATTATCCTTTAAATACAACACTGCGAAACAAAATAAAGACTGCACACTACTTACACCTTGTTAATACAAGCAAACCGTGTTGTGCAATTTTTCAGAAACAAGGTCACGAAAACAATCTTACAGCTTATGATTTTAGATTTAATATTTTACACATGTTAAATATGAAGTTTTTAATGGAAATCAATTACATAGATTATTATTTCGGTTTTCAATCTGCGCCTTATTCAGTGATTCATAGCAATCAACTATTCGACTTCCAGTTATATTCGAGCCTATTCAAGATGATTCTGTGTCGGATACAATCTAATGCAGTTAAGCATTTACCCTGGACGATATCATACGAAAACCGCTTTATTACGTACGATATCAATATGCAGACAAACAATTCCACGCGACGTCCCACTGAGATGCGCCGGCGGCCGATGCGTTAACTCAGTCGTCGTTAATCGCATTCACACTTTCGCCACGGTCCGCGCGCTATGTGGGCCGATTTTGGAGTGATTACCTGTAGGCTCCTACGAATTCAGTTGATTTTTTTTTGTGTGTTCGACGTATAATTAACTTTTAATTACGAGATATGTGATCACGTATCCACTTATAGCGGTTTTGCCAGTGATGTGCGATTTGTTTTGATAAAAACACGTATTACGAACGTGTCCGACATGGTTTCGTGAATTCTATAGTGGAATGGCACGAAACAGGATTATTATAATTTCGTCATGCAAATCCACACGAACACACGGACGGTCACACAGATGCATAGAATTAAGCATTTCGCGTTGGCCAAGCGCTTAAAAGTGCGTATTGTTAAAATGAAATTTCCGCTCAAAATTTTACATCTTTAATCAAAACTCTACAGAGCATAGAGTTATCTCTATATTTACATTTCTTTTATATTGTCGTCCTCCATTTATTTATTCGCAAATGCAATGATAATTCCCAAGAACGACCGAATTAAGATATTATCAGAGAAGCAAATGATTCTAATTGACTCAAGTTAAACTGGTTGGACAATTGGCGATTCGATATTGCTTTAATTGTAATTATACGTAAATGCTTACGTAAATTACCATACTATTTGATAAGAAAATTATGAAAATGCAACTTAGGATTATCTACAAAACTCATGAATTGTCCTTGGGGAAACCATAAAACCAATTTTTTTCCCCGGCTTCATTTTGTGTAATATCGTTGCACAGACAGGTTTTAAAAACTCACCTCAATTTAGTTATTCAATCTAGTTTTCTATTTCGGTGAATATTTCGAGAAATATGAGTGCTATTTTTCATTTTTCAAGAGTGAAAACTAAAATATTACACCAACATTTTTTGAATTTTAATAGCAACTATCGACTAATCGGATTTACAAAAAAAAAAGTTGTATTATCCACTAAATGTATATATATCTACCTTTTTATTAGCCGCTTCTCTATAATGCAACCTAATCGATCCTAATAGTTGTTTATGCTCGTCTGCTTATTTGTCCAACTTTGCAATGTTTGAACAAATTTAAAATACGTATAGTTTTATAAATTAATTGATGAAACTATATAATATAGAACTAGTATTTTTTGATGCTTAAAACGTAAAATATTTATATTGTAATAATATAATAAAACGTAAAAATATTTATTGGTAAGTTTTGTTTTGACGTTCGCGTTCGGGTAAATGGTAAATGGGAATATGATTATTGTAGTATTTTGTATTGAACTAAATAAAGCTTTATTATTATTGTTTTGACTTATTAAAATATTTCGATTTGGTGATTATGCAAATTTTGTCGCTATTTATATTATTCTTTCAAATTTTAAAATAATGGGATAAAACTTGAACAAACAAACGTTTAATCCTACAAAATAGATGTTTCCACTCCTAATCTGTTCAAATAATGAGGTTACATGTTTTTTTATTATCAAATACAATTTTTTTTTTTGCTTAATAAATATTGTTATAATCAAGTGGTCTCATTGTTCTTCAGAATAAGTATTTTTTCTTAGTGGGACTTAGTAGGGCTCAGATATTGTCAGCTTAAAAGTGCTATTTTTGACATTGATAGATGTAGGGTAAGGATGACATTAGATAATTATTGTCCTATTCTCTGCCCGAATATAACAGTATTGTACACAAAATATTGTTTGTATCGTTAGTTTGTCAAGAATTGTCTAAAACCAGCTGTTCCTCGCTGAATTAAAATTTAGCAATAATTATTTTCTATCTGGATCCCATTCTATTGATGCGAGATGATGCGCTCTATATATGCACCAATATATCCCGTTCTATTGATATATTGGTGCTATTCTTTATTCCGTGTCGATCTCGATGTTCACCCTGGTCCTATTTTGAATAATACTGCTATTTGATTGGTACTCATATATCTTCTTTTTGTAAAAATACATTATTAGATGGCGTAACATACAAACAATTTTTTCGAGTGATCAGTAAATGCGTCGCATCATCATCGCTCAACCTTCAGCCAGTCGCAATGACTGAAAGGGACAAGTCCCGATACACCGAAGGAGCGTAAATATCGGGGAGTGTAGGTTGTAGCTTGGATTAGAGTGACGGGAATGTAGAGCCAGGCGGTATTCGTGCAACCTGTATCTAACTAAATGTAAAAGAAAATGAATTCAAGAAAAGCACTCACCACAACAAGGTTTTCCAAAATCCAGTCTCACAAGCTGCACCATGTAAGGCTCTAGCAAGTTGACATACCACCACGGCACTCGTTCCGGTTTGGTCAAGGTGCAAGTCTCCGCCGTGAAGGTGTTCGCTGTGCTTCCGTCTAAAGCCTTCTGAGGCACTCCCGTCCCTTCAGTTGACGCCTGCATCGGTGCCTTTCCTGCTGCCACATTTAGGACTGTAACAAATAAAATTAATGATTAACATTTAATTATTTATATTTTGAATTCATTCATTGTAGCAACAAATTAATTTGTGCGTAAATTCACATAGCTTCTGTTTTGGTGAAACTTCAAGAAAAATGTCACAGTGAATCGTGCAATGGAAATGAATATATATGGAATATTAGATTATTATTAAAAACAAAGTTGGACACATAAAAATCATGTACCTCAACATTATTGACCTATATTGAATTTTAAAAAAATATCGCGTTTCACAATGCAACATTTAAAGTATTTACCAAAATTAATTTAGTTTGACAGTAACTCGTATAATGCAAATTGTTTGATCGGTTATTTCAATGCCACTATCAGGTTTGATCAGACATACATCGCTATCACATTTATGACGATAGAATATATTTAATTCTATATATACCTTTCCGTATTGTCGCATTTTGGCTTTCAAATTTAATCTTTACCATCTTAATTTTTTGGTATTTTTTTTGTCATGAATAACTGTGATGTTGTCTAGTAGTTCCAGTTACAAAACTGGAACTACTAGACACAATTCAACTCAATCAAGCACTTTTAAATTATAACATTTAAAAGTTGATATTCACGTGCGGCTTCATCCGCGCCAATAGAGAATAATTTATTTTATCTTTTGAATATGAAATTCTATTTCAATTCAATTCTCGATCACAGTCACGTTTAAAGATCCGATACCAGTTCTGCTCACGCTCGTAATCTCAACATCGTCTAGGTTCTAATTCCGTCTTAGCTTTCGCGTCTGAACTCGTTCGCGACCCTGATCTTGCTTTCGAACACGCTCTCATCCCTGATAGCGTTATAATAGCCTATAAACTGTGCGTTTTATATTATAATTAGACGTGCGTAATGAGCAAAATTTGAGCCGAAAGAAAAATACAAGGACTTGAACTCGCTTTAATACGTAGCCAGCCTTCCGCTCGTGGCTTAACCTCGTGGTCATATAATAAATTCTTTCTTGGAACTGTTAGCAAGATTGATCTACATAAAAAATAAATCGATCGAACTTTCTATCAATTTCAATGACACTCCCATTTTGGGTTCTTCATTTCTGTTCCCGGTTACGCTCTTGGTTCTGATCATGGTTCCGCACTCGATTTCGGCCCCAGTTGCGATCGCAATTTCAATCTCGATCCAGCTTACGATTCTGATTTGGTTCTCGCTCTGTATTCTGACCCGTCCCGCTTTCAATTTTCATTCCGCTATATATGCTATATTACTTTTTGGAATAGGTATAGGAGTACATATACGCGATTAGTAGCTTATTTTACTCAGAAATGTAGACATGATAGCTTTCTATCTGTAAAAGTTTTTTTTTTAAAAAAAGGTCCAGTAGTTCGTTTATATTACAAATACGAAGACTACATTTTACAATTTTAATTCCTTCAGGAATGTTCCCGTTTTTGTGTTCAAGGTAACTCCCGAAGTTTCAGCATGATAGGATGACTGAGTAAAAAAAATAGTAACGAACTTAATGAAATAGCGTGACAGTGTCTAATATTAAGGGGTTAAAACGTCTAAACAGCCTTTTCAGCTTCATGGAATACACCTAAATAATATTTATTTACCTTCTAATAATTTGGCCAGTAATATAAAAATGCTATGTCGTAATAAAAATGACATAATCACTCGAATTTTTGTACCAAATAACATATTTCAAATAAAGTTAAGAACTTCATTTCAAGATAATATTTACCATCAGGGTGGATTTAACTCAGTTTAGAAATTGCCGACGGCTTTATTAAGCACTGAAGTAGCGATCTCATCTTGAAAATAAATATTATTCCAGCTGTGTTCCTTACTTCAAGCGATGGACTGATGTATTAAATGTTTATACATAAATAACAATCAATGTGCAGTAATAAAATATTTTTTACGTGTCATTTAGAAATGCTTTTTAAGTTTCTTAGTTATTTACTCTGTCGCAATCTTCTTATAGCACATATTTAAAAAATAAATGAAAATTATAATTCTCCCTACCTATCTACTTGTCTATCCGTCAATTGTCACAATACATAAGTATAATTTTGGATGAATTTTTCATGCAATTTTTATTGTAATTACATAGTTGAAGTTATTTAATAAAATTACGTATGTGTACGTGTAATTAAATTAGAAGTTATATTTGTTTGAAGAATTAGATAAATTAAAATTAACAAGCCCGTCGCAATCTATGACACATATATGGCGATAGTTCATCTTGTGTTGTGTTATGAGCAAACAACATCATGAGTATTTATTCATTGCCCAAAATTTTTTCATACGAGTGCAATAAATTTTCTAATTGAGGAACCTACTTTTAGATTTTTCTTACGTAAAGCTCTGATGGCCACTAAGGAGGCGATTAGCAATTTTTCTTCTGAACTAGCCATATTCACCACATAAATCGAGTCGGAATCTCTTTGAGAAATAACTCCATGAACCTGATTTTTTGTCACACAGTACGAATATATTTTTCATACTAATTTTTGTCTTCAACTCACTGAAAAGGTAGATTTAAAAATATCACGAAACCGATTTTCAAAACGTTAAATGTCAAGCATTGCTGAATTTATTTAATTATTCAAATAGTTTGTGGAAAGCCATTGCGTTACTCTTTTAAAATTATTCTTTATTTGTTGAGTTGAGGACAAAGTTTTTGTAGCAAAGATGTGTGCATAGTGTTCGACAAAAATCAAAACCATGGAATTAGCTCGCAAAGAAATATCAATTAAGTTAATGTGCTTAATATGGCTTAATCAGAAAAATATTGCAAATCTTCTCCTTTTTTAGCATAACAGTACAAACATCATCGATATTTGCATCAGTGAAGATGCCTGACGTGTTGAAAAAGCGCGGGAGTCCCCTTAAGGTAAAAAAATGTTATTATAATAACCCTTATTTATTGTATGTTATTAATGAGGCCTATAACCAACTAGTGTAAAAACTTTGGTGTAAACCTTTAAAAGCGTGTTTTTCAACGATACAGCAAGAAAAATCACAAACAAGCATATTTTTCTTCATAGACAAGGCCCTGCGTTTACGTTCAGTATCAAAGTCGTCTTTCAGTGTTTTCGGTAACAATATGACCAAATATTCAAATTGTGTTGCATGCCTTATTAGCACCCAATTCTATATAAGAGACGGTACCTACTTAAATTGCTTATCTGGACTTTCAAAGACCGTGAACACAATTTTTTTCATTGTATTTTAAGCAATGTCGCCTAAAATAATTTTCACACGTTGGTAGGTATTTTTTTTTCTGAATTTTCTCATTATCACTGATCGATGGTTTATGATTTTCTATTTGCCCCTAAATAATGAAACTGACAAAGTGCAAGTCGATGTCGCCCACCGAGTGTCCCGCGTTATCGTTCAATATATATGTTTACAAAAATGAAACCTGCTTTTTTACTCAGTTTGATGATCTAAACTGACTCGAATTTTGCAGGTTTTTTTATTCACTGTTTCGCTTTATACTACAATCAAAAGAGTTGAAAAATATTTTCTTGTAGGGCGACCTCCCTCGGATTCTGACTCGCTTTATTTATCACGATTTACAGTATAACCGTAATTTCTGAAAATTTCTATTGACTACACATTATTGTTTAAAAGATACGCCCTATCTAAGGAAGAACAGACGACGTAGGTTTAGTAAAGGTCTTAAAATGCTATAAAATTTGTAAAAACAGTTTGGGAACAATCTAAAAGTTTTAATCTTAAGATGATGATTCACATCATCCACCTGAACGAGGTTTGGGATTGAGCGTTGCTCATTTCCGAGAGTGCACCGAAAAATTTTCATCCGCTTATTCCTTAATATTAAAACGTCACAAAGAGGATTTTCCTATTATGATCCCAAGGATTACGATTCAGGTACAACCTTCACGAGTTTGTAAGCATCGGAATATTAAAATTGCTCTCGGACACAACAGAACGAAAAGAAAGTAGGATGGCGAAGTAGGGGACGGTAAGTCGTGTTCGAATTGAGGAAGGATTTTGCATTATTGAGAAAATACTGCTGACCGGAAATGAAAATTGTGTCTTCAAACTCGCACTTAGCCAGCACCGTACAAAGGTATCACTGTAACTTTATACATTTCCGTAATCTTCTATCGGTTACAGTTTATGGAAAAACTAAAAAATTTGGTTGCCTGTAAAGTCGGTATACGGGCGAAAGTTTTACGTGACAACGACTTTGAATGGTAAAATCATTTTAATGTGAATATTCATTCGTATAGTAGGAAGAAGGATGAAATAATAGTAACAATTTAAAACATTTATTTATACAAAGAATTATATTTAAAACATTAATTTATACAAAGAATCTCGCACTGAATTTCATATTAACAAAATTTTATTTTTACCTTTACACATACATACGTATTTATATACAAATATACATACAATAACTTGCAATACATTTGCAAGCTATGCACTAATTCTCTAGTGCTGCGCGCGCGGCAGACCGATCATAGTTGAGTGGGAGACGCAAGGCATTCGGCGGGCCTCTCTCGTTCGGTGACTCATCGTTACGTTACCGAGCGTTACACTTTTCAAAGTGACTCCCAGCCGCAACCTAATTTAAGACGTTGTCACGTCAAAAGTCATTGTTCGCAATCTGATTTTCAAAGTCGATATTTTTCTGATTTAACGTTGCGGTAATTCACTTCTATTTTCAAGAAGGTCGGCCAGCTTTACAATAATATATTTTCTTTTCTATCTAATCAGTTTCATAATAAAAAAGAAATAATGAAGAGTATTAGTCTTTAGACACAACGTAATTAAGCCCTGAGGCGGAATTCGTAAAACGAAAATAGCTCTTCAAAGGATCACATGCGCGGTTACAACAAAAACTTTATTTTAACTTTAATTCTCTTAATATATAAAGTGCTTAAAGAAGAAATTATACTGTGCATATTACGGGAGTTTTTGACGTGACAACGTCTTAAATTAGGTTGCGGCTGGGAGTCACTTTGAAAAGTGTAACGCTCGGTAACGTAACGATGAGTCACCGAACGAGAGAGAGGCCCGCCGAATGCCTTGCGTCTCTCTCCCACTCAACTATGATCGGTCTGCCGCGCGCGCAGCACTAGAGAATTAGTGCATAGCTTGCAAATGTATTGCAAGTTATTGTATGTATATTTGTATATAAATACGTATGTATGTGTAAAGGTAAAATAAAATTTTGTTAATATGAAATTCAGTGCGAGATTCTTTGTATAAATTAATGTTTTAAATATAATTCTTTGTATAAATAAATGTTTTAAATTGTTACTATTATTTCATCCTTCTTCCTACTATACGAATGAATATTCACATTAAAATGATTTTACCATTCAAAGTCGTTGTCACGTAAAACTTTCGCCCGTATACCGACTTTACAGGCAACCAAATTTTTTTGTGAATATTTTTTAACATTAACGGCTATCTCGAAAAACTGATTAGATTTAAGATCAAATAGACAAAAATGATATCACTCTTTGAGATGAATTACTAAGCAAAATAAACGTAAGACCACTTTGAATAACGCAACGCGTTATGAATATTCAAACACGCATAATTTCCTTTTACCGAGGCAAAGATGATGTTAAACCTACAGTAGTTATTTTTTTACTTAAACTTCAACGATGCAAAGCTGATGTGTTTAAAGATAACGTATTGTATTTAATAAAATACCATGAAAAATTAAAAGTACATTTACGTTCTAAGTTTGTATTACAATGTACTGTAATGTAATCTAATGAACGTAAACAATAAAACGTTTTTTCATGAAACTCTGCATCTATATTAAAGCTAAATAAAGCTACCATTCTTTTAAAAGAAATACAGACAAAAACATATCGAAAAAAAAAGTAACAATAAAAGCAATTTTTCTTTGTGAGTCAATCAAAAGGTTATTATGTTCGTATTTTTATTTCTCTTTTCTGCGATTGGAAAATGTTTTTTGAATGATGTTAATAGCAGCCAATTATTGATTTAATACGCAAGAGATTCTTATCTTTTGTGTTTCATCGGTATTTGAAAGATGTAGGTTTTGTTTAAAGTGTATAACAAATATTATTGTTTAATTTTCCATTATCTTCTATTTAGTTTTCATTAAAAATTTCTTTAGAATGGAAAGGTGTAATTCCTATAATTCATTTGGAAATTCCAAAGTAATACTTAATTTATGATCCACAAGATCATTGATCTGTCAAAAGGGTGTGAGAAACAGTAGTGGGGAGAGCGAGGTAACGGCAAACGGAAGTGTGCCAGTCGTGAGCGCACTTGTCGCTAACGGTGTAACTAGTAGCTTGATCCCCATTTGCAATGGATCAATTCATTCATTGTTGTACATTGCGACGTTTTTCGCTGTGCTCACTGGAGAAAAAAATATATGCTTTGCTTCGGTTTTTCTTAATAAGTGATCGGATCATCTTTTTGAGTACACTAAAATCGATCTAATGTAAATAACTTTTTTGTAATTTAATATTCATTAATTAAACTTTTTGGCCTACTCAACAATTTAAACAAATATATTATTATGAGTTTCATATATTATTTGCATATAGTGTAACAGCAGTGTTTTATAAAAATATTCTGATCGTCTACTTGGAATTCAAACACTCAATTTATATACAAAAATGTAATGCATTTAAAAATGAATACAGAAACGCTCTAGAAAAATAATGATAAACAAGCTTAATAAAAATGAGCTGTGTTAAGATATTAGTCGACTACATAAAGTCTTTAATTCATTTAGAGGGTACTCTGTGTTCATGTTCAATAAGGTTATTGACAATATACAAAATCTACCTTTATATTAATAATAATTGTTAAAAAATGGTGTTATATAGTTTGTGAATATTTACGGGATAAATATTCTTGAACATAACCAGGTCGACTTCTTGCGGATTCGTAACTTTGTGTTATAAATTTTATGTGTTTGATTGTGTAACAAAATACATCTAAATTTGAAAAGGCTACCTTCATGTTTCTTGCTCGTTCTTCTTAAGGGTTAACTGCCTTCTGTGGTAAAGTAGTAAAATGTATATTCTTAAAATATTGTGACGTATATCTGGTGTTATTCATAACCTATGAAATATAAATGTATTTGCATTTTAATTTAAAAAAACGTAATAATACTTAAATTGAAGCTGTAACGCATAACTTCTATAAATTACAAATGTGCGTCGAAGAAATTTCACCAAAATCTTGGGAAAACATGCAAGGTTCTGGACATAGACCAGCGTGAGACCTAAGACTCAATAGTGTTTAATAAGACGACTGTTATTTTAGCACTGAAGGTTCTAATAATACAAAACTTCTTTAATTTCTCAATTTTTAAAACGCAAAATCAAGCGTAATGTATCTCTCATCAAGTGTTGTGCATGTTAACATTTCAATGTAGTAATGCAGCGATTAAGCTCACTACTTTCTATTTAGTTGAATGATTGTAGTAGATTGTATATTTTAAGTATTTTTTTTTTTGTATATTCAAAGCCCTTTAATGTGTACTGTGCACGCATACATATCATTCTGTGAACAGTCTATGCGGAAGCTCTTTCTGCCAGCTAAAATAAAAGAATGCTTGCAACTTTTTCACATCTAACGTAAATTTTCTCATCTCGTGGACTCAGCTTTTTTGGTAGTAAATCCTAAATTTTTAGAATCAATCCTACAACTCAGTTACAGGCAGACCCTTGCCGAGGCAAAGGCGACTAAAATCCCTAAAATCCCTTTGTCTCGAGAGCAATCTGCCGGCGTTCAAGCGCGCTTGTCTGAGCGCATTCTCTCGAAGTTAAAGCCGTTCCTTCCGCGTTCCGCGCTCATTATCTAACTAGTTCCTGAAAACTTAAATCAAGGCTCCAGTAAGACCTTTAGTCTTTACTTCTTTTAGAATTTCACATAGTTGATAATTCACAGTCATCTCTGTGCGTATTTGTTTGACTCGCGTCAATCAAAGTGCATTAGTAAATTAATTGCCGAAATCCGGATGTGCTCATATCATGCACAATATAAGGACTTTGATCGGAATGCCAGTTCACATAATTCGAACTCATAGTGAAATGTATAAATTTATTCATGTACGGTTGTGTTGACTGAAAAATGAATATGCTCTATCTTCTAATGAGAAACTTGCAAAAAAAAAACAAAATCAGACATTGAGATGAATTGTTCTTTTATCAATTTATAAATAAAGCAAAAGTAATGCAAATTCAACAGAGGCGTCTGCTTTGCTGTTGCAACATATTTTAACATAAAATAATTCCTCATTCATCGATTATCATCAAAAGTAATTTGTAATAATATTTAAACAAAGTGTTTTCAGTCAATCTAGAATAAGTATATCTTTAATTACTGTATAGGTGAAAAGTTTATTTTCTTATTAACATACGGTATATAATGTATAAAAGTCAAACGATAACAATGAAAATAATTTTATATACAACATCGTAAATACATTTAAAATAATATGAAAATTATTTGAACTTACCGTTTGGTCCGATTAAAGAAATGGCTTTTAAAAGCTGAATAGTATAAAAATAATCGTGTTTAAAAACAGAAAGGCATAGTGGCATCATAAATTTTCCTAATATGAATACGTAATTCCACGAAGCTCGTAAATGCCGGTTAAACTATCCTTACCCCGTATTTAATTGTTTGGACATAACAAACAAATTAGGAAAGCCATTAAGCCGCTTTACTCGGTCTGAATTTCGCTATCGAATTATGAGAAATCGTTCCCACACTAAAAATAGATCGTAAATCGTCAATGCAATTGTACTGATTTATAGCATTCACTCAATTTCAATAATTGGAAACAAAAAGGTATCATTTGAACAGTTAACCTGCAAAAATGAATGTGATTTCAATTTTGTGTGTATTATTCAAATACCATTCCACGTGACAACGACAAATGTATTCACTCGCTCGTTGCAATTTCCTGACGGGCACATTAATTCGTCCGCTATGTGCATGAGATTGACCACAACGCATGCTACTACGCGATTTAGTGAAATAGTGTTTCTATCAAAATTTTATATATTTAATATGCATTATTTGTTAATAAGTAACACTAGAGGCTAATTAGTAAAAGCTCTGTCCAGTGTTGCGTGGTAAAAGCCATGTGTATAAAAAATAGTCAACCGTAGGATACAAGGTGGTGGATTACGTTTGAGTAAGTATATTTCATAGCAAAGTGAAGTTGGAGAAATTGATAGAGTAATTGGTCTAGGCGTGAATGTGTGTTTATGGTTAGGACAATCATGTCTATGGTTGAACAGTCATACAGATATGAAAGTAAGCCTGTGGTCATTTCATTGTTTTTTTTTTTTCCAATTTCGATATGCAGTACTTTAAATAGACAATTTATTATTTTGTTCAAAAAAATATATTCGCATAATACAATTTTCTTACTGCACAGTTTGAAATTGAAAAAGAATAACAACTCTTACAACGATAATGACGTTTATTACATTATTGAATTTTGGAATTCACTAAAAAGTGTATGATATGAATAACGGCTTTAGCTAATTAAAAAAAGTAAAACGAGCATTCATTACAATAAAAGAGTAGTAAGAATGTAAAAACACATCACAATCTAATAGTGAAAGTCCAGTCGAAAATTACAAAACTTTATATTTCCATGTGAAAATGAAAATTATGGTATGACAATTACACAAATGCGACTCGATTTTGGCCGGTTGTCACGATTTTCTCACGACATGCAATTGTTGCACTAACTGCATTTTACGAAATTACTAGCTTTCGCCTTAGGCTCTGTCTGCGAATGTGTAGAATGAATTTTCCATATTTTACCCATAAATGTCTCATTCAATCTTTATCCTGACCCTGATATTGTGCTTGACTTCAACTTCAGTTCCACTACCTGTCTCAATCTCAGTTTCGTCCTCAATTTTTTATAAATTCCTGTCTCATTTTCGATTTCGTTCTTGATGACACTTTCAATTAAAGAACACAGTTTTTTCAGAACCTTCCTGAGCTCACGTATAACATCTTTCAAAGTTTCATCATAATTAGATGAACGGTACATGAGTGCTTAGGAGACGAAATAACAATTTTTTATTTTTACGAGTTAGGTTTCATACATTTAAGAAAGTACTTTTAAATATACGTTTATCATAATTTATTTCATTTTCTTTCATTTTAGTTCCACACACATTCTACACATTGCCCAGAATGGTATGCAAATATTACCACGACACTATTTCTATATCCTTTGTTCCAGGGCTACCGATATTGCGCATGAGTCGCGTTTCCATTAAGTTGATTCTACTTTGACGTTTCTTCTGCCACAGCTAAGTTTCACTGTCGTATACGAGCTTAGGCATTGTATTCTCTGGTCTTGTATTCTGTTCTCAGATCTGCAGTAACAATTCAAAAGCGCTTGTTGCGAAACATTTTAATATTCACAAAGGAAGTATAACTCGATTCGTTTTATTTGCTCCATCAACTCGCCTTTCAACATGGTTATCAAGTTTACCATCATTTATGAACAAAGCGCTAGAGTTCAGTAACCCTTTCACGTGTTCAACTATCTCATCTCTTATCAATTATACTGAATTCAGTCATGTGTTTACGTTTTTCAAATACCATGACCTTAATCTTGCCGACATTTATTTTCTCACCTCTTTTCTTAATATAATCACACGTATCGGTCACCATCTCTTGCAACTAGCAACGTTATATAATAATACACCACAAAAGAAAATTCTGATTCGCTGTTATACAACATCAACGAATGTATACGAAGCGCGTAATAGTAACGAAAAGTCACCCGAATATAGCTGCGCATGATTCGCAAGCGATCATTTTTAAATCGGGACTTTCACCGAGTTCATTCCGATTACACAAAGTGAAAGTTTGCTCTTATTTTAATCAAAGTTAGCCACCACGAGCCGCGTAATTGCACGCGTCATTTGCACTTTGTAACGGTTTGATTCTTATGCGATTGCGTTTTACGGTGAAGCTACCTCGATCGTCGATATAGCGTATCTTGCCAAATTTTCGCCATTCCTTGGAATCGTAAAATGATTACGAACAAGTTTTTTAAATAATAATGCGCAAACGCCTATAAATTCACACCCATTTTCCAGAGATTAGGAACAACAGCTTTGCACATATTGCATTTATCGCTTATCTGTTTAATTCAGTTCACATTCATCGCCTATCCCATACAGGCACGTCAGTTTCGAGTATTAATTTGAGTTATATCGAAGCGACGGTGGACTTGAGGCCCGACTATTCACCGAATATAATATGAGTGAGTGTGCTCCTACTGTGTTCTAATGCAAATTTGGCGCTAGTATAAAATATTTTATCATCACATAGCAGTGTACTAATACTTTTTATAAAAGGATAAGTAACCCTTCCATGAGATACATTCACTCTACACATTTGATTCTTTGATCTATTTTTGTCCTTTGTACGTTTTACTCGGTGTAAGAACCGTCAATATAATAATCCCATATAAGTAGCTAAAGGGGTCGCCGCGAAATATTTTCCCTGTACTTATGAATAGCAAAGGTATTTTTATGAACAGCGAAAATGTACAATACGAAGTTGGTGTAGTATGAGTTAAGTGTTCTTGCAAAATAGATAAATAAGATTGTTTCATCATAAAAGGTTTGATCTAGAAATTATCAATGTACATCACAAGGCAGAAATATAAAAAGATCGATTAATAATAATTTGAATTATTAGTAATTGGGGAAGTCGTAAATTAATTGCCAAGAGATAAAACTTCCAGTGAATTTCAACAGCCCATTAAAAAGAAATCACTAAC
>BGZK01003277.1:0-28535 GCA_005406025.1 Eumeta japonica
TAATGTTTATACCATTCAAATTCAGTGGCTCAGTCAACAACGCCCCCACACCAACTCGCTTTATGAAACGTTGCGTGTTCTGATTACACATTTGGCTATCATTCCTAATTCAGTGAATGTCGGTCGCCGAATTACATGGATACACCATCGTATTACTCTAAGAGATCAATTACTATCCCCCATAGACCAAATTTCATCTTTCTTACATCACCTTTAAAAACATTTCAAGTGTAATAGTAAATTTCCTCTTGTTTTCCATTTTATTATATCTATGACTTCAGATGCTGTACGAGGCGCCACCAACACGTCTCCCGAATTCATCATGTAACATAAAAACATTTTAAGATTACAGGATATTAGTTGACAAAATTTCACATACTTAGAGCAACAGCATGATATATATTAAATTAATTACTATTAGGGACATAACATAAAGACCATAAACCTATATAATTTTCTTTTACACTTTCCTAATCTAAGGGGTGAATAAATTACATTAAAATTAAATCAAATTTGCATATAAATTGATTCAACAAATAATTGTTATTTTATAATCAAAAACTATTCAAGTCAGATGTATGAAATTGCATGAAAATAGGTTTTGCAATCAGTAAAACCATAACATTTCAAAATGTTATTTTACCTTCATTAATCTAAAATTTTGCCTGGAAACTATTCTTAGACTTTTCTAACCAGATGTAAGTATAAACACTACTGAAATACTGTTAAATTATTATCAGGTTTAAGAGATGGGATGGAAAATTTGGTTATGGAAAATTTAGTTATTGGAAATTATTCAGTTAGTTATAGCCCTGATTTATTCTTTGGCACTGTCGTCTTATTAATAAACGAGCTAAGCGATCTAATACAATTTTAGGCATGTCTGTGTGAATTTCACAATTCATCCACCTTATGTCACATTTACTAAAAATAGTGTTACAGTCAATTGGCAAATGTTTGTTACATGTAACTGATTAATTACTTCTTTTCAAAATATCTAAAGCATCCTGTATAATCCACATAACTTTATAGATGGATATGTCAATGCATGTTGATCTTTCCACCATTCTCTTAAAGTTTATGTAAGAATAAATAGGATTGTTTTCAGGATTATTTTCTTGGAGAGCCTGTTCACATACAACACAATTCAGGCTTTTGACCACCGTAGAAGCTATATAACCACTAATGTACACTAACGGTTGTTTATCAATTTCAGTGAAATCAGTTTCAACAATATCAAATTCTTCTGGTATAGTTAAAACTGGAACCTCTGAATGTACGTCAGTAATTTGAACTGTTTCAGATTCAGTAGTTTTGATAATACATGTTGATCTAAATCAGGTTCAGTAGGATTCTCTTCAAATAGCATATCATGAAAGTTGGTTAATAGTTTTGATAATCTTTTGGCAATTAGCGCTTCTACTATATGTGGGCAGTTAACCCGGATATTATAGTACTTTTAGGGCAGCTATAAAATTGGTGCATGTAGGATTTCTATTTGTCGGATTGTACTGTCTAATTATACCGAAAATATTTTCTAATGCATCCTGATTGAACTGCCTTAAATTCATATGTTTAAAACCATACTTCTTTCGAAGTAAGTACCAGATGTCTCGTAATGTATCCATTGAGGTACATAACGAAGACATTTTACTTTTGTACTTGGTTTTCCATCACCATCTATGAATTTGGTATTTAATAATTTTTTTAAATCTGTCCATACCTTCAAATGTTTGGTTTTAATGGACACATTTTGTCTTAGACCTATTTTAATATCTTCAGCACAGGAAGGACCATTTGTGAAATCAAACAACTTATTAAGTTCTTCGATAATCAAAGCAGTGTCCATCATAGCAGTACTATTCTCTTGGTAATGACGTGACTCTGTCATTAATTTTAAGACAGCAGATACTGTATGACTTAACATTTGCGCTGCAATTTTACTTTCATTTTAGCCTTTCCTTTAGGCAACATGTACAGGGCTAATTTTGGACAGATACAAAGATTTTTATTCTTTTCTCTACTTCTATTAAATGGGACCAATATCCTACACGATTGTTAAAGTGTATGTTACCATTAAGAAGAAAATTGTTTCTTATAGATTTAAATAAATGAGGTACATCATACATAATAAACAATTTTGCCTATCCACCACAAAATAATTTTTGTCACGTATAGAAGTTGAATGTGTTAACTTCTTTAAAATATTAATTCCCCATATTCGTTGATCCCTGATCACAAACCGTGACAATTATTTTAAAACCTGTTGAGTTTATGGCCCTAATTATCTCAATAATTAGACTAGCTAATTTTTGAGATGATACTGAGTCTTTTACGAAATAAAATGCAACTGGTTGCTTAAATTTAGCACAAATACCCTGTAACATAAATACTAATGCATGATTTGCCAATTGATCTGTCCTCTCATACCTAATCCATAATCCTCATAACCTTCAATTTTATCAGAGGGCATATCATATGTAAGATGACTACTTATTGACTTTCAAATACTAATGCACAAAGTCTATCTTGAATAGATCTGCTTGAAGATATTGATTTTAAATACTCTAATATTTTATAATTAATGCCGGGTGCTATAGGGACTTTCTGTAATAAATTTCCTAAAGTTTTAATGCTAGGCAAAGGGATTATGTTTTGCAAGTATCTATATGTTTTAGGAGATCGTTTTAAAATACAAATAGCAGCTGCTTTTAAATTTGTTGACCAACGTCTTCCAGTAGGTTTTCTTTTCTGGTTTTGAAATGCCGACAAGACGAGTTCTTTTAAAATTGGGGATTCAATGTTCTCAATTAATTTGGCACTTTTGAGACTAGCCAATGTATATTTTGTTTTTCAGTTGTTGAATTAATTTCTTTTCCTTGGCGACATATCTGAAACAAAACAAAATTTTTGGAGGTAGTTCTCAGGAGTCTTGTAATTATAATTAGAAACTATTAAAATTATTTGAATAAAATAGCTAAGCTACTGAAATCCTTGTTATAATTAATATTGTTATGATGGAAACGAAAGAGCTTTATTTTTAATTTATGGAGAACACAACTATACAAATGATGTGTAAATAATAATAATTCAATACCAGTTTTAATATTTTTTAATAATATGATTTGCTACTCTTTCCATATGCTTCAATAATTAAAGGTAACTTAATAATTATCTCCATGGGGCACTCTACAATCATAGCTTTTAATAATGCAGTTTTAGAACATTACAGACTACTCATGGATGATGTGATAAGATTTTCTTTTTTTTTCTTTTACTTTTGTAATAATCACCACAAAAATTCAAGGATTCCAGTACAAAATATAAATATAAAAGCAATATAAATATTGGGCAGCTATGTTTAATAAAATCTAAATAATCATATAAGGTGGTTGGTTGGAATAGAGCTACAACAACTACCATTAAAATGACAAAAATTAGAACCAACAGCCTAATATGCCTTTTAGAACATGAGGGTCAATTTAATTTGAATTAGGCTTTAAATAAATGCATTTCAGGATAGAAATCAAAGCACATTATCTGTTAATGAGATTAAGGACTACCACTGTTTAGTAATGGTTGTCATATATAAACACAGTTCGATTTTAGGTGCTCACCTGTGGCATATGATTCGCTTGGAATAGGTTGTCTTTCTGGACTTGTGCCTGCCATTTCCTCTTGTGCGAAAACTAGAAACATTAATTATTTTCCTTATTAAATGTTGTAATATTCAAAAAAAAAACAGTAGAGCTTAAAGTTGACAATAAAAATGTTAGAGTTAGATATGTACAGTAAAATCTAAACAATCCATAAGATGGCTGGATGGTATAGAGTTGTAATAACTACCATTAAGATGAGAATAATCAAGATCAACAGCTTAACATTCCTTCTACAACATGAGGGTCTGTTTCACTTGAATTAGGTTTTAAATAAATGTATTCTCAGGATGGAAATCAAATTACACTATATGGTAATGAAAGGACTACCTCTGTTACTTAACTTACCATTATTTAGTAATGGTTAACAATTATAAATATATTTTTATTTTTATATGCTCACCTGTGGTATACGATTCACTCAGGGTAGGTTGTCTCTCCTCACTTGTGCCTGGCATTTCCTCTTGTATGGAAACTAGAAACATTAATTATTTACCTTACTGCATCTTGTAATATTCACCAAAAACAGTAAGAGCTTAAAATTGACAATAAAATTATATGAGTCAGGTATATGCAGTAAAATCTAAATAATCATATAAGATGGTTAGTTGGTATAGAGCTGTAACAAATATCTTTAAAATGTGAACAATCAAGAGAAGCGGTTTAACTTGTCTTCTAGAACATGAGGGTCTATTTAATTTGAATTAAGTTTTCTAAATAAATGAATTCCTAGAGTAGAAATCAAATCACATTGATAATAAGAACTAACCACTGCTTAATAATGGTTGACATTAATAAACACAGAGTTATATTTTAGGTACTAACCTGTGGCATATGCTTCGATTGGAATAGGGTATCTCTCCTGAATTGTGCCTGGCATTTCCTCTTGTACGAAAACTAGAAACATTAATTATTTTCTTATTAAATCTTGTAATATTCACCAAAAAAACAATAAAAGCTTAAAGTTGACAATAAAAGTGTTGGAGTTAGATATGTACCATAAAATCTGAACAATCATATAATTGGTTGGTATAGAGCTATAACAACTACCATTAAGATGACAAAATCAGAATTGATGGCTTAACATGTTTTATAGATCATGGGGTCAGTTTAATTTGAATTAGGTTTTAAATAAATGCATTCTCATGGTAGAAATCGAACCACATTTTCCGATAATGAAAATAAAGACTACCACTCATACCTACCCTACCACTTGTTAGTGATGGTTAACAATTGTGCAGATTAAAATTAAATTTGGCCAACTCCACCAAACCAAAAAAAAAGTTAAATATTGATTTTGCAAGCTAATAAAAAAAATCTTTAAAGTAGCAATATTCAAAATCAGCCTACTCCATCGTTTCATGAAAAAAAACAGGCACAAATTTAATATATGTTTCAAAACTACTTATCCCCATATATTTGTCTTAATCAAGACATTAATAGACAAATCCACTTCAGCCAATCAGAACTCTCGATTCTGTTATCATGGCTGATATTTAGTATTAGTACTGTGAGGTTAATGTTTCGTTGCTCCACCATACAAATCCAAAGAATTGAATATTGATTCGAGAGGATTGACAGATATCGAACACCTAATCAAGTGCTAATTTTACTTTTATAATTATCTTAGTCCGCTAATCATTAATATAATAATTTCTACGTATATTTCATGCTAACTAGGCACATCCTCAGAAAATTGCAGGCAATCACATGCACTAGGGTGTAAGGAGTGTTAAAATAACTGACACAACCTCGTTAAGTGAACCGCTGTCAAGCAATGTCAACCATTGCATGACAGCAATTGGATAGAATTGGATATTGGATAGAAAGGAGAGCAAAGCATTAGATAGAGATTTATAGTGGAGAGGCAGATTCGAGGATCAGCGGTGGGTTGCATGCTGCATGTTGTAGGCAAGCGCCTATTATGGATTTTCGCGAATTAACGCCTCACACAATACAATGTTTATAAGGAGTTTTAAATCGCCATCGCATAACTAGTAGGATGGCTGAAGAACACTGTGATGGTGACAGAAAAAGGTTTACATACTTCAAAATGAGAAGCTGTGGAGAAATTCATCAAAACGATTAAACCTATTGAGAGCCATTACTGCCGAGTTAAAAAAAGTATGTATATATTTTCATCCTAAACTTTCTATTACTTAATTATACCTAATGTATAAAGATCAATGCAAACTAGAATATGAAGTTAAACTGAGTTTATTCAAACTGATATTTAACACTAGGTTTAATATTAGTTTCGGAAGTCAGAAAAAAATGTCTGCTCCATGTGTCTTCAATTATGAGAAAGGCCTTAAAGTAGAAACATTCACTTCTGCAAAACGCATTTTGTTGATACAATTACACATGCATAAATTAAGAGCTAAAGAATTTTTCAACTACTACAGGAAGAGACTCCCAATTTGCTTGTAATATAATTTGATTGTTTAAAAATGCACCACTCCCAAATTTACCAAACAATTAGTATATTATGTTGACAAATCTACTTGTATAATTTTTCATCATCACAGGTTCCTCCCATAATAAATTATCGAAGAACAATGTAAAATCATTATATGTGAACATAAGATCAGTCAAGAAAAGGATCAAACAAAATATATCTAAGCCGTATTCTATTGCCTAAATCAGATTAATACAGAAGGTATTGTAAATAATTGGAAGACAAACTGTAAAGAAATGTCGCAATTAACTCAGTATTCATTTCCATTTAAGTAAATGCAAAGGTTTCTTTGAAAAAATGCAGTTGACCAAACATTGAACCAAATTCAAATGAGAACTTTTTTGATGTTTGTTTTATGTTTCATTTTCATTTTTCAGGTTTTCATTTTCAGTTTTATGTTGCAATGAGCATTAATAGAGGCATAATAATTAGTAATTTCATTTAATTACCTATACAATAAAATAATACTTAATTTTATTTATAAATATGACCCTGTGCTATTCAAACTCCTTACTCAAATCAAAAGTACCCAATCCCAACAGTATTTAATTCAAAGTATTTAAATCCCACGTGTATAAATCAAAATATGCTACCTCCAAATATTTTATCAATTTTGTGTTCTTTCCATTACGTTTTTTTCAAAGAAAGTTTTAATGTTTTCTAAAAGATATGATGAAACTTTCTTCAATCCAATGTTGTATAGCAATAGCTTATAATAAATCCTACAATCTTTTTACTCCCTTATTTGAAAAGTAATTTTGGTGGAGATGGCATAGTTTGATTTTAATCCACACAATAAATACATTTCCATTTTTATGTGATTACCTGTAGTATACGACTCTCCTGAGGGTAGGTTGTCTTTCCTGACTTGTGCTTGGTATTTCCTCTTGTATGGAAACTAGAAACAATATTTTCACACATAAACTTAATGTTAAAACGATAAAATTGAAGGTAGTTATACTTTATAGAAAATGTCATGAATATGATTGAATAAACATGCTCACACCAATGTTTGTTACTTTTAGTGAATTTAAAATGAAACTTTACAATTAAGGTGCCAAAATACCAATTCATTTTATCACTCTGGAATTGGGATCGACTCAGACATTTTATAAGAAATAAATGACAAAAATATTCAATTATTTACCATCTATTAATCAATAGATATGTGTGAGATTTCAGAGCTAATACTATGGAAACTATGAAGGATGTTAGAAAGATGAAAATGTTTATTATTTACCTGTAGTATACGACTGGCTGAGGGTAGGTTGTCTTTCCTGACTTGTGCTTGGTATTTCCTCTTGTATGGAAACTAGAAACAATATTTTCACACATAAACTTAATGTTAAAACGATAAAATTGAAAAGTAGTTATACTTTATAGAAAATGTCATGAATATGATTGAATAAACATGCTCACACCAATGTTTGTTACTTTTAGTGAATTTAAAATGAAACTTTACAATTAAGGTGCCAAAATACCAATTCATTTTATCACTCTGGAATTGGGATCGACTCAGACATTTTATAAGAAATAAATGACAAAAATATTCAATTATTTACCATTTATTAATCAATAGATATGTGAGATTTCAGAGCTAATACTATGGAAACTATGAAGGATGTTAGAAAGATGAAAATGTTTATTATTTACCTGTAGTATACGACTGGCTGAGGGTAGGTTGTCTTTCTGACTTGTGCTTGGTATTTCCTCTTGTATGGAAACTAGAAACAATATTTTCACACATAAACTTAATGTTAAAACGATAAAATTGAAAAGTAGTTATACTTTATAGAAAATGTCATGAATATGATTGAATAAACATGCTCACACCAATGTTTGTTACTTAGTGAATTTAAAATGAAACTTTACAATTAGGTGCCAAAAATACCAATTCATTTTATCACTCTGGAATTGGGATCGTCAGACATTTATAAGAAATAAATGACAAAAATATTCAATTATTTACCATCTATTAATCAATAGATATGTGTGAGATTTCAGAGCTAATACTATGGAAACTATGAAGGATGTTAGAAAGATGAAAATGTTTATTATTTACCTGTAGTATACACGACTGGCTGAAGGGAGTTGTCTTTCTGACTTGTGCTTGGTATTTCCTCTTGGAAACTAGAAACAATATTTCACACATAAACTTAATGTTAAAACAATAAAATTGAAAAGTAGTTATACTTTATAGAAAATGTCATGAATATGATTGAATAAACATGCTCACACCAATGTTTGTTACTTTTAGTGAATTTAAAAATGAAATTTATTTTTACAATTAGGTGCCAAAAATACCAATTCATTTTTATCATATGGTGGGATCGACTCAGACATTTTATGAAATAAATGACAAAATATTCAATTATTTACCATCTATTAATCAATAGATATGTGTATTTCAGAGTTAATACTATGGAAACTATGAAGGATGTTAGAAAGATGAAAATGTTTATTATATAACAATTACCATTTCTAGAAAATAAATGCTGAGGAAAATCGAGCAGCTGCATCAGTAAAAGAGGTCTAGATAAATTTATTATTGGTGCATGTTTCTTAAGTCTGTTTCCTTTTTTAAAATCTTCCTTTGAAAATGGTTGCCACATACAAAACGTATTTTATTAAGCTTCTCAATTGGTAAGTACACTAATTCTTCATTGCCAACAACCTTTAGCCACTGTTTACAGCTGAAATTATAATAAAATTGAATGAGGTAATTTATGTTTTAAGGTTAATTAACTAGTTCATTGATTTAATTACAGTGGAGACTCAATTATCTAGACATCAATTATAATTTAATAATTATATGGATTGCCACCTGAAAAAACTTTGTAGTCTAATTCATATATGCACCGATATGTACAACTGGCACTATCTGTCGGCCCTGTGCAAGCACGGCCCCAGTATTTTATTGTTGTTTTAATTAGGCCAGCACTCACTAAGGGAGTTACTAATCTTTACCACTGTATCGTGTCATGTCTGTACTTAAACATATCAAAGCATAAGGGAATGGTATTCTAGCTTAAAGATTAAATAAATATAATTACTTCATTAAAAATGAGACACCAATCATAAGTTATCTGGTATAGGTGATATAGATCTGGTATAGTTAGGTATAAATGATTTCATAATAAGTGATATTGTAGTATGGATGTACCCTACATTGGGTATTGAGTATCCAGAATCGTGATTTAAAATCAGCAGCAGGAAAATTATATTTATTTGATCAATTCTTCAAATTAAGGCTTTTGTATGAGAGTAGAAGCCTTGATCAAAATCATCTGCAATTTGGTTATCCAAATGCCTTACGCTAACAATTAAACCAGTTAATTTAGTCTCCACTGTACATATACATATATATCATACAATTCAATTATTATTTTGTGTATCATTAGGTAAGTCGCAACTATTTAGATATTATAATTAGTGTATTAGATACTGTTCAAAAATGACAATAAGGCCTATTTCACAAATGGATAGTAGTTACCTCAAATATCATATTGTTTCTCGAAGCTCAAGTCCTTACCATGCCTTAATAAGCAAATTCTTGGTAGATATTAAAGAGACCAAGACGAAAAACACATAGATAGATAGGATTGCATAATGTAGGTACTTGTTTTCATCTAACGGAAATCTTGCGAAAAATAATGGTTTCCGGTGATAGTGACCTCTCTTATATGGCATATTTCACAAATTCGATGAGATCGATGCGGTTTGTTGATCATTTTTAGGCTTCTAATATAAATAACAGTGCTATAAATCTTTAAACACCAAATGGAAAAGTAAGTGCTCAACTCAATATTTACGCTCGTAAATTATGATAAATGATAAATCTCTAAAGCATAAAATTGATAAAGCAGCAGATATTCCACCTAATGCAACGCAACACGAAAATAAACGACAAAACGGTTTAAAATATGAAGATGTCGATATTAGGTCGAAATAGATCGATAAAAATTTAATTGGGTTACCATTATAGACTTTTTTTGCACAAAAAAATGAAAACAATTTCAGTAATAATTACAGCAATAAATGTGATTGATTTAAATAAATACATAACAAAATATAAAACACACTTTTATAATTATGAAATATACAGTATAAAATATATACTATTAGTAAAATATAATTATACCATCCCTGAAAATGGTTTTTTTGATTGAGCAACTCTATTTGTAATTTTGTCAATGTTGGTACTGTATTCGAAGCGATCCATAGAAATAATTTTTTGTATGAGGTTCCGACTCTTATTATATGCTCAGTGCAACAAATTACGTCCACAGGTAAATATGTCAGATTCAATAATAGACTACATTTTAATTATCAAAAAAGAATATATAATTTTCTGATAAGAGTTTGATTTTTCGTTATGCCAATGCTCTAACAATAAACTTTGACTGATCAAAATATGATGAAATTTTTAGATATTGTGATGTATTAAATAAAGACCAATTGAACGAATAAAAGAATGACCAGAGCGGTGGACGCCTCAGCTGAGTAAACACTTTCTTCTTTTGAATGAGCTATAAAATAAAAGTAAAAGTAAAATGTATGTAATTTGTTAATCGGTCTGATAAAAGATCGAGTTTTATCTTTTCGGTAGTTCGAATTTTATATCGATACACTAATATATTAAAAAATGAAATATCGATCATAAATATCGATACATTCACCAAATAATATTGTTTATCGATATTTTCATCAAGCCTACCAACCACCGCTCTGAATAAATTCGGTAGCCCGCTAAGAAATTGATTTTATATAATTCATCAATATAATTATAAATGATACAATAAATGGTAATATAGTATAGTTAGATACACTTGACGTCAACCAAAAATAAAAATATTGCCATATTATTAGTAGAAAATGTGTTTCTATATGGAAAAACTATATTTAAATATGTAAGTACCTGTATGACGGAGCTTTATTTTTTGTACATTCGTTTTTGTATATAAAAAAAATGTAATCTCACTTACATGTATAAATCTATAAACGAATTGTTAATGCACTTTGTTCTACACTGTTTTAAACAATTTGTTATGTTGTGGTAATTCTTTTAGTATATTTTGAAGTTACACCCAATAGAAATATGTAATTATCGGTTTTTCAAATTAAAAATGCTGTAATTTCTAAACTAGATGACCGGTTTGGCACAAATTGAACTCGGCCTTTGTAATCGTTCATAGAGAACATGAATGTTGAGTTTCATTAAAATCTCTAAAGAATTGTAGACTGCTTTATCATGGTGATAACCCCGTGTTATATCGTGTATATATGTATATATATATATATATATATATATGCCATATATATATATATATATATATATGTATTATTATTATTATTATTACATACATATAAACTTTGAACCATATGTATTTTCTGACTCAGCTCGTCGAGTTAGAAGTCGAAGCAGCAAAAACGGAACACTTGCAAATTTGCGTCATAAGGAATACAATGAATAATTGCCTTCAATCTACAAAAAGCAAAAATCTTACCTAATTTTTTTGTATAATCAAGTTTTAGAAAAAGCACATGTATACATATTTCAAATTATGGGTTATATTCGCATAACGTAATAAATGCCACCTCGTAAAATTTGAAATGCCAACAATTCAGATCTCGAAAATTTATGCAATAAGAACAAAAAGTGTCTCAAAATGGGGACATGACGCTACAGTGACATTATTTAAGTTTTAAAGTTCTTTTTCTTGCAAAATCCGATTTTCAGAAAACCACCTGCACTTAAATAAATTTGAAAAAAGAACTGTTGCAAAATAAAATCAACATTGAAATTGACTGGGCCATTTCATAGATAGCCTGTATATACATGGGTCTATTTTAGATCTACATATTTTTTTAATGCAAGAAATATATATGAAAAATAAATAATATGAAAATTTTTATCATTCTATGAAGTAATTCTAGGCTTTACCATATGGAATCGAACATGCATCTCTCGTAAATATTAATAATTTCCCTTTTTAAAACAACACGTCTAAGAAATCGTATTCATTGTAAAAGCCGTTTCTGAAAAAATTGCTTAGAATATTTACGCAATTATTGTAATGACAGCCTTAGAATAGCGGATACGTAGGTATGCGCATCTAGCTGAACAATTTTTAGGTATATTTTCGTTATACTTACTTTGACAAACTTGTTCTAAAAGATTGGCCGGAAGGCCATGAATGTGTTTTACGGGCTGACTTCGTCCGGATTTTTGTTTTCTCCCGGCTGTAAGTCCCCTGCAACAATGTCCCACTATCGTGGTCCGGTCCTCAACTTCACATCAAAATTTGTTCAAAAGCAACCTAAGCACATAATGGATAGCTCGAATGTTTCCTTAGTAAATATAAAAGTAAATAATGTAAATCGGTTTAAAATACTACTAACTACCTACCTGCCAACCCCGATGTTAGACAGTGTGACATCCGCAACATCGTCTGCGTAGGAAGTACTAACTTAATGTAAGTAGTATAAAAATGTAGGAAGTTAAAAATAAGAGGCCTTATTACTGTAGTACATTTTTAAACTATGTTCTTTGTTTTTCCCTCTCTGGCCAACACATGGAGATTCTGTGGACTTGAAACACGTGAGCAAGCCACGTATAATTGTCCGTGAGAAAACAACTCTTTCTAAATTAATGCCGGCTACTTTTAATGTTTGCCCTGAGCTTTATTTATCGTCATAGCGAATGCGATTTTCAGCGGAAACTGTAATCTCTTAAACTGGAATGGCAAATCTGTCGGAATTAGGGTATACGGGGATTAAAACATTCTCTTTTGCCATTCCAGTCATAATGATTGCTTTTACAATATTGCGACCGAGGTGTGTTACTTGCAACCGTGTGCCATTACACAGTCTTGGTGCATCTAAATTCCGCATCAAAAGGACAGGAACGCCTACTTTCAGCCTCAGTTTGTGTGAAGGTACTCCCGACAGTTCTAAAGAATTAAGAAATTCTACAGGGTATGATGTTACTTGTTCAGTATCCATTACAGTGTCTACAGAGAAACTCAACAATATCACCTTCCACGCGTGACATAATTTGCTCGTTTATCTGTCCCACCATTTCATTCGTCGGCGCTTAAAATTGCTCTTTCACATAACCATTCTCTATTCCTCATATTAGTTAGCAGTTCGCTATAGACGAAGTTATTTAGATCATCTGGATTATGCACAACATTGCAGAATTCACGATCCAATGTAAATTGCCATTACCATCCTTTGCCATACGATCTTCTCCAATTTTAAGAAGAGCAGCAGCATATTGTCCGGATTGTACATCATTGTGTAGTTGCACTCTCATATTTGTAGACAGACTAAACGTTTTACGTGCACCCATAACGTTGACGCTTTTAAACACGCATTTATTTCATCTGCAGGGTGCCTTTAGTGATAACCGGCAAGTCTGTCTAAAATCGCCCGCTAAAGTACCACCATCCCCATGATATTTGGATTACTCTTGATGTCTTTCAAAGTCCGATCTAGAGCTTCAATTGCTCTTTATGGGACATGGTACACTCATCCCAAACTAATAATTTACATTGCTGCAACATACGTCCACGCTCGCTGTTTTACTTATATTACAGACTGGCATTTCTTCATGGGCTAAGTTTAATGGCAGTTTAAGCACCGAATGTGCCGTTCGACCACCATTGAGCAGAGTGGCGGCTATTCCGGAAGAGGCAACTGCTACAGCAATTCCTTTATCTTTTCGGATTTGGGCTAAAAGCAAGTTTAAAGAAAGGTTTTCCCGTGCCTCCGGGAGCATCCAAAATAACAAACCACCTTCGCCATCTTCGATTTTTTGACAACATTGTCAAATACTAACCTTTGTTCTGGGTTCAAACGTGGAACAGACTCTGTTATTTGTTGTAAGGAAGCAGTATCGTAATCTAGTTCCCGTATTAAATCGCTACTGATTTCCTCGGTTCTCTGTGGTCTGATCATTCCATAATCTGATAAATCCTTTCCAGAAATTGTTTTAACCTGGTCTTCAATTTTGTCAGACCCTCATTGTAAATTAAATCACTGTACGTGACATTGGGATTTTGCTCTTGTAATCTGTGCAATATATCGTCGGTCATATAATTTTGTATTTATCCCACAATTGTTGAGGATTTGAAAGACCACATGTCGCTACTAATACAACAAATAGCTCTCTCATCTTGCCTGCTGATCTACATTGAGCAGCTTCTTCCAGTGTCACATCCAATGGTTGTCATTCTCCAGTAATCCTCTTGCCTCACATGCCTCTCGAAATGTAGGATAATATTGTGTGTTGTATTTTTAGATCATTGAAGAGGAGTCCGCACACATGGTAAAAGCATGCGTAGACAAAAACATTCCATGTTACTAACATGAACTGTATAAACTCGTCCTAAAGCATCTCCAGATTTGACGCCAGGCCAATCCTGAACAGAAGTACCTTGAATGCGGCGTTTCCAAGTTTTCCTACTTGCATCCCAAGTATAATACCTCAGCACCTCGACATAAAGAAGAGTTTTGCAAACTCATCTCTGATACAAAGATCAAAAGCAGTGAGAGTGGTTTTGGCGGAGTAGTTATTCGTTCGTGGAAATTGTGTTCATTAAAATAAACGCGTTCACCATTTTCTAAATGCACGCTGAGATGTGTCACGGTGGGATGCCTTTCGTGCAACGGAAATCTAACAGACGCCACGGCTTCGTTGCTGCTGACATACCGACAAGACTGATAAGTTTTATGTCTACGGGATTCGCAAGATCAGTATTTCATTAAAATAGCTTGATCCTACCCTTGTTTATATATTTGCAGATATATTTGATGGCGCGTACTGAACTGCATACCTCAACATTTATGTGGGCGTTAAACATTTTTGATAAAATTGGTGAATAGGGGACTACCCAACTATTATCAACCGTAACGTTGCTACCATTTCGGAGCTTCACGGTTGCTGTTCGACCTCCGTCTGCTGGCGCTCTTCTACGATACTGCGGGTATCCGTGGTCGTTGAGAACGGTCTCTTTCACTAACTTGCGAGGAAATTTTTTTGTGCATTTTCCGTCTTTCATGCAGGGCACTGTGGATTTTCGGGTCCGCATGGACCGTGAATCATATTTTACAATAATGTCATGGAGAGTCTTGTCAATGTTAGGATCCGGTATTTCAGCGCTGATTATGTTATCTATTTGATCGGGTCGTAACTTATCTTTTAACCACAATATATGGACATGTGGCAGTCCACGTTTCTGCCATTCGACAGAGTACATAAAGCAGCGCGCTTCTCCGAACACTCGGCCTTTATTAATCACATCCATTAGTTTTTAACTTTTAGTCTAAAACTCTTGCGACTACATCATGTCTATGTATTGCGCTTTGCCCCGGCATCAACTCATTGACTATTTCGGGCCAGGCTGTTTGCAAGTAAAGGTGACGAATAAGTCAGGGCGACCATGTGTACGCACATAAACAAACGCGTCCTGAGTATATTCGTGTAATTACCGCGGGCTATTACAAATGAAGACGGTAAAATGACCATGCGACCTAAGTTATTTGGATTTAAATTAGCGTCATTTGCCACAGCGTCTTGAAGATGGATGTAATTCTCTGCTCTTAGTTTAGTTTGATTTAATGATATGTACCGTAACCTCTCGCTTTCAACTTTAACGTACATGTCAACGTAAAACTGATTGGCCAGTTGCTTGCATCTTTGTACAATGTTAAAGTTGTTTTCTCGTATCATCATGTTGTAGGCATAAAAATCCATGCATGAAACCTTTTTGTTATGCAAGGGAAGACCTGTTACAGGATTAATTTGAGGAACTTGAAAGTGGTACCCCTCTTGTCCCTTACTAAATATGATCGGATATTGCAACGCATCATAAAATTTATGAGTATCAGGCACCCTGGTTAATGTGTCATCTCGGGCCTGTAAAACTATATCACGGGAAGCAAACTGTTCGCCTGTAACCATGGCTGCGACTTCGTTTATTAACGGTGCATTATACCGCCTTTCATGTTCCCACTTGGTGTGCGATCGGGGTGCATCACCAACCTATAATCCTCTCCTGGCATTCTTTCTAGTGCTGTTTTGAAAGTATTGATAAGGCGATTATGTTCATGCAACATTCTCTGGATTTTAAAACAGTATCCCTTTCGATTCCTTGTATATTTTGACACCTGCGATCAGCTTCGTTTCTTCATCGCCCATGAAATAAAGTTGCAAAACTTTGGTTGTTCATTATTTGCGGAAGTAAGGAACCAATCCTGTGATACACCTGTCCTTGGATGGTAAAGTAGGTGAAAATCCAGGCTTTACGACCTCCTTATCTACACCAAATGATGTCATCTGAAAGCAAAATTATACTTTCTAATCCTGCTTAAAACCGGCGCGATTCGTTACTGTCGTATAAAAGTAAAGATTTAAGAGGTTCCTCTGGCTCGCGTAATGGAATTTTTAACCTTTCCACCAGAACAGCACATACCTGGAGTTTCTTCTTTCCATTTCAGTGCTTCACAATATCTGCATTTTTATCCATTCTCCCAATGATAACCAATCGGTGATCAATATAGTCGATCAAAGGGTCATACTCAAAGCGGCACCATTAAATGCCTCCCACGTACTAATTGAAAACGTACGTCTTCTTTCTGCCTGCCGTTCAGCATTTAAAGACGTCGTCTTTGTGAATCTTCGTCAGTCTGCCGCAATCAATTGCGTGACGTTCGGCATCTAAAACTCGACGTGTCTGAGGTCTGTTCCACTGTTTCAGCAGCTCTTTGAGATGCGTGGCGTTCAGCATCCAGGGTCTGACGGGCCTGAGTCTGCTAAACGTCTCAGACCTTGAAATGCGTGGCGCTCAGCATCTAAGGTTTGTCGGGATTGAGTCTGCGTATAGGTCTCAGAGGCCTTTGAGATGCGTGGCGTTCAGCATCCAGGGCCTGACGGGTCTCAATCTGCGTAAACATCTCAGAGGCTCTTTGAGATGCGTGGCGTTAGCATCTAGGGCCTGACGGGCTTGAGTCTGTGTAAATGTCTCAGAGGCCCTTTGAGATGCGTGGCGCTCAGCATCTAGGTCCTACGGGCTTGAGTCCGCGTATAGGTCTCAGAAAATCTTTGAGTCGCATGACGCTGAGAATCTAACATCTGACGCGTCTGAGTCTGCTCTTCAGATTCTTGGCTTCTAGCAACTTTGCAGTTCGAGCTCTGCTAGAACTACGGCTTAGATGGATTTACGTTTGCGTGGCATATCGAAACAATAATTAAAGATTTTAAAATCGGTAGTTTTAAAACTACAACGTAAGACAATTTTTATAAAAATTTCGATAAAGCAAACCTTTTACTTAAAACCTAAATATCTAAATCAATCAATAACGTATTGAACCTAAACAACTATGCACCTGACAAACCTTTTATACCTAAAACCAAAATTAACTAAATAAATTCAAAATATTGAATTTATGTACCACACAATACACAATTTTCTTCACTACTGGTACTACCTACTTATCTATCAAAACTAACATAAAAGTACTATAATATAATGACAAAATCTATTACTAAACTAATTTACTACGAACTATAAACATCCTGATGTGAACTAAAAACACTTAACCTACATGAATTGAGAATTAACAAATGAAAGCGACTGCAAAATAAAGAATAATACGTATCTGAGTAAAACCTAGAGATATGAATGATTGGTTAAGAAAATACCTACATCTAACAGCTACCTTAACTACCTAATAATAAAATGTAACTAAGTACTTAATAAAATACGAAAATGACGTCAACTTGGACTCAAAAATAATAACCTATCAAATATTTATTTAGATATCTAAAACAAAGGACTAAATTAAAGCTTACAGACACTACGCGTAGACCGTAGTACCTATTTCAACTCGGAATTTAAAAGAACGTTTTTAGCTAACCAAAATACGCAACGAATAGAGTTTCGTAACGCAAAATTTCAATATTCGCATACGTGCAACGGCGACGTCTGCCCTCGCGCGTCTGCCCGCTTGTAGGCACAGTTGGGCACGGCCATAGATGAATATGAATAGCACGGCCCTCCCTCGCGCCGCACCGCCTCTTCGCTCGGCGCAGCATCTTGTATTCACTACGATGACGTATGATTTGAAGGTTTGCGTTATATTGAATTATTTTCCCTCGTTGAATAGTAAACAAACTAAGTGTAGGTGTTATAATTTCGGTGATGAACTGATTACCTATCCGTTTCTTTGTCTAAAATGAGTATTAACTTATCACTATGATTGATTACTGGGCTTAAAGTTCGTATAAATGTCTATCTAATTACCTCCTCAAGTTTAAAGCGTAGCTAGTTATGTAGTACTATATTAATTCTGTGGTGTAGGTAATTAGATTTTATCTGTATGTAATGTAACAGTCAGTTAAATAAAAATCGCATACAAATCAGATCAATAGTTTTGGCGTAATGTGATTCTAGACAGAGTCTTAATGTTGTAGATAGGTAACTATGTATAGGTTCCTGTGGGAATGAGATATTTTCCCGAAGTAAAAGTAGTCTGAATTTTGGTACCTTCCTACCCTATAAGTTAAGTAGTGTGATGGAATGTCGCTAAGTTTCGATCCAAGTAAAACTGTTAAAAAGACAGTTGCATCAAAATTTTATCATAAATTCCCTAAATTATGGCGCTTACCTACCCTCTAAGTTAGAAAAGTGATCAAATACTAACTTGAAGTCTTAGTAACACTCAGTTTAAAAACATCAAAATCATTTCAGTAGATATGGCGTCATGCGCTTCTTGACACGATCACGCTAGATTTCCGCGGTAATGAGGTATTTTCCGCCGTAAAAGTAGCGTGTCCGTGCCTAGGATCCTATCTTTAAATTAACCAAGTCTTATAAAAGTCCGTTCAGACGTTAAGGCGTGAATGAGGTAAACTTTTAAAACAAACGATTAAAATCACTAACTTAATTAGTTTTCTGCCTACTGCCTATGCCTTAAGTACGATAGCATGAATATTAATAGCGCATATCCTTTTCTAGGTTACTATCTATCACCTAACTAAATTTGATGAAAATCCGTTCAGCCGTTTAGGCATGATAGAGCAAAACTCCCAGCAAAACCATAAAAATCACTAACTCAATTCAGTTTTCTGCCTACTTCCTACCCCTAAGTACGATGATGTGATCATTTTGATCTTATATCCGTTTTAGGTAACCATCTATTACCTTACTAAATTTCATCAAAATCCGTTCAGCCGTTTAGACGTGAAAGAGCAAAAGTCCCAACAAAAACGACTAAAAATCACTAACTCAATTTAGTTATCTGCCTACTGCCTACCCCCTAAGAACGATGGCGTGATTATTTATAGCCTATGACCATTTCTAGGTTATCATCTATCACCATACCAAATGTCATCAAAATCCGTTCAGCCGTTTAGGCGTGAAAGAGTAACAGACAGACAGACAGACAGACAGAGTTACTTTCGCATTTATAATATTAGTATGGATATATATATATATTGTTGAGATAATTTCTAAAACGTGTAAAGCTTCAGTGTGTCACTCATCGTCGGACCGTGATCGTTATATTTACATTCAAAATATCTTTATTTCATAGGTTGAAAAATGACACTTGAAACACATCATAATTTTTTGCAAATTTACACTTTACCGCTCGTTCCAGTGGCAGATTTACACATTTGTCGCCCGTACTGACCTCTGCGATTTAGTACCCTATGTCACAATTATATTAATCACATTTTCTTCGTCAATAAAATTGCAACTTTATTATTTGTGGACTATCCTCTTCAGTACATCAACGTTTTTCCCTCATTAGTATGATTGTGAACTAGGGGATCATAGTTTAAGTTCCCAGATTATTTTTACAACCCACAATTTAGTGAAAATTACGCAATAAATAGTTTTTTGATATATTTCTGAGCTAAGAAAAGCTCAATCGTGTACCTATTACTTATAAGATGGGGTAAGGTGTACTTTAAAACTACTTACACAATATGAATACAGTTTACACAAAATAATGCACATTCAATAAACATTGTTAAATATTTTTTATTGTAGTTACAGTTTAAAAACAATATGAACTATATTCTTATTAAATTATTTATTAACAATCCAGTTAATGATGACAATAAAATCAATGATTTTCTGAACGTTTTAAGTTAGCTTTTACCTAGATTTAAAACCGTAGAATATCATGTCATCCCATGAAACATTTTTCAGTGTTCAGTTTTTTTTTGACTTCAAGTAGATTGTACATAGTTTCCACCTGCTTTAAAAGCAAGAAAAGCTTCTCTCACCCGAACAATTTGTCGCTGGTATCCATAAAGGCATGTGAAGTGCTATATCCAAGTTTGGATAAATTGTTCTCTTAATTCTGTTTTCGCAATAACGAAGACAGACTTTTTGATGATCCAGACTCTGGTTTTATCAAAATTCTATCATAAAATGATGGCATTGAAAATGTTCGCATTCCTGAACAAGTTTCTAAATCATTAGGACACATTTTTTCCAAAAAACACAAAAATGGCTTTTTCCCTTAGGGTCAATAGTAACAACTCACTCATTTTGATTAGAAGTGAAAACTTCTTATTAAATCTGTGTATGCCTCCTGCCGTTTTTCTAACTCTGACACGAGTCTATCTACGAGGACGAGTAACGTGCTAATCCTGAAAGTTTCACTCAGTTTTTCTATTTTTTTTCATCGGGTGTTTCATCGATTTTTTTTTTCCCGGTTGTTTTACCGAACTCTGTTGTATATTGCCTCCATCGCCTCTCCTTCGAAATATTTGAAATTATCTCGTTCAGCTACGGAAAACTTTCAGAGTGATTCGTAGAGATGGGTAGCGGCGATCAAATCTACGGCGGAACCCTGAATTCGAACATTCACTTTAACCGTCGTTTCCAGATCTCTAATCGAAAAGTAATCCCACCGCTTAATATCATAATACAGGCTTTTCAATACAATCATCCTTGATCGATTCCAATGTTTTAAGAACTTCGTGCTAAGAATCTCTCAAACCTTTAAATGCATCCTCTCTAGCTGACCGTGTTAGTTTCACTATCTACACGGTTTTACCTTTCCCGATCTGTACTCCCGAACTTGTACTCCCTGGTCCTCGATTCCCAAACCGCTCCATATGATTGTCTAAAAAAGGATCGATTTCCGCCAACAGTTCCAAAATCATACAATAATTTTCAATATGCGGATCACCGAACTTTTATTTTTTTCTCTGAAAACAAGGCCTCTTGAATACAGTCGCTTCACTACAGCAACAAGTGTTTTGAGAACATTTCTCCAATATGACACGCAGAGTTTTCATGCTAAGCTACTCGACGTTCTGCATTTTTATACAATCCTGTAATTTTTGAAACTCATTTTCATCATGCATATAATTATTTTTTTAATTCTGTAAAAAAAATTTGAGCCAAATTTGCGCCCTAAGCTCCAGCCTACTCAACCTGCTGGTAAATCCGCCACTGGATTATTCGGAAGGCAGTTTTCCCTCAAGAAGAATGAGTAAGAAACTTAAAGGCAGCTCTTTTCTAATTTGCTCATACATAGCCAAAACAAATACAAAACCATTAAGAACGAAACAGCCCAGTAAGAAGTCGAGCCGTTTATGCCCATGGATATTTGTCTTCTAAATATTTAGAAATTGTATAATACCCTTTTTTACTGAGTGATTGTTTAATAACACTCTTAAATTTATATAGGGGTAAATCTTATATATGCACAGGGACCTTATTGAACATGCGCACAAAGAGCCCTTTAAATGAATTAATGATTTTGCAGTCGACTAACATGTAAAATCAGTTTTTTTTTCTGGTATTGCGTTTATGTCCACTACTATTTCCTTTAAACATTTCTAATTTTTTTTACATGTAATAAATTTTCATAAATGAAATGAAGTGCCATAGTTAAGATTCGAATTTCCTTAAACTTATTTCTAAGAGATGCACGAGGTCCGACCTCGTAAATCGCGCGAACGGCCCGCTTCTGCAGCACGAGAATTCTATGTATATCCGCGGCGTCTCCCCAGAGCGAGATGCCATCACAGGACATCACACTATAGAAACAGCCAAAACAAACCAATCTAGCAAGTTCGACGCCTGATAAATTTCGTATTTTTTTGAATGCATAGGTGCAGAGCTAAACCTTTTCACCAAATTACTTATATGAGGACCCCGTTGAAGCCTGTTATCTAAAGTAATTCTCAGGAACATGGTAGCATTAACAAATGTTGGCATACAGTACATTACATACAGTACTGTATAAGAGTGAGCAAGTAAGTTGCACTGTGTCGGCGCGATGCCGGCGCCCGCGCATCTGCGACGCGCGTGGCTATCCAACTCCCAGTCACGCATTTATCCTGACTAAGAAGACACACTGACTTTCGTATGCTAGTTACATACCGATTACGTAAATCGATTCATGTATATATTAAAACAAATACTTCATAATATCTTAGGAATTTACAGTTATCATAGTGTTAAAATCGTGCCGCGCAACGATTATTAATTTATAGTTCTATACAGCACATAAATATTATCTTGTTATATAGACAGTGTAATACGAATACAAGGGCTCTAGCATTTTTTCGTGAGTGTTATGGAGCTGAAAATTCACCAAAGTTACCAGACAACTATTATGCAAACCAGACAAACGATTCGCGATGGTTATCCTCTAGTGCCAACAAAAGAGACGGAATCCATGATCTATCAAATACCAGTTACCAGAGAGTAGCACATATTTTCCGCTTTTATTGAAAACCGGAATCTCAGTACAAGAGGTTAAGTTAAACAATTTCGAGGCGTATTTCAACAAAATTTTGAAATAAGATAAAAAACATTATTAAAAGTACACAAAACTGTACTCTCTTCTTCCAAAAGATTTACCTCGGCGATTAACATAGAAGCAGTTGATCAATTTATTTTTCTTCCTTTCTGATAAAATAAACTTGCGAAAATTTAGGATCTTGTCAGGCAGTGGTAGTAATGATTCCATTTTGTAATAGATTTGTCCTTGGATGGAAAAGACACAATTAACATTAACTTTATCTCTGATAGTGTAAACCGAAATAGCACCAAAAGAAATAATTTGGAAGCAGTTTGCAGGTTTATATAAATTTTTCCACTCATACAGCAGAATCCTGGCGCCTCCCTGCTAAATTTTTTCGCGTTGGATAATTGGCAGGCGTAATCCATTTTTCCGATTGCAACGTGTTTTTGCTTGCGATACGCTTTCGTCGGGCAGTAAGGAAATGCTTCATTTATTAAGTGGTACTGCTTACGTGTCCTCGTCCGTACTTCCCATAGACTAATATTTTCACAGATAGCTTTCGTACGCAGTCGATTATTAATATAACGTGTCGCAGTTTTTGAATCTTCGATTTGTTCATTTTGACGTGACAACGTCTTAAATTAGGTTGCGGCTGGGAGTCCCTTTGAAAAAGTGTAACGCTCGGTAACGTAACGATGAGTCACCGAACGAGAGGCCCGCCGAATGCCTTGCGTCTCTCTCCCACTCAACTATGATCGGTCTGCCGCGCGCTCAGCGCTAGAGAATTAGTGCATAGCTTGCAAATGTATTGCAAGTTATTGTATGTATATTGTATATAAATACGTATGTATGTGTAAGGTAAAATAAAATTTTGTTAATATGAAATTCAGTGCGAATTCTTTGTATAAATTAATGTTTTAAATATAATTCTTTGTATAAATAAATGTTTTAAATTGTTACTATTATTTCATCCTTCTTCCTACTATACGAATGAATATTCACATTAAAATGATTTTACCATTCAAAGTCGTTGTCGTAAAACTTTCGCCCGTATACCGACTTTACAGGCAACAAATTTTTTTATTATTTTTCTGCTTTCTCCGGTGCTCATTCCTATTCGTTGGGAACGTAAATGTGTTTCACGCTTTTAGGAATTTTCACTTTTTCGCTGTTATTTTGTTTTCACTCTTTTGCTTCAGTACTGGCAAGTTTCTCACCTCTTTTATGTTTGGACATTGTACAAAATAAAAATCAATAGCACTTTTTATTAGTAAATACAAATACAGCGCATGAAACTATACCGCTGTGAAGTAAGTCACGAAAGCATCACAATGGCGTAAAATAGTCAAGTGTAGGAGAAGGCGGAAGGGTTGAGGAGTGTTGAACCTGCGCACTGCATCGTTCGTAGGTAATTCAGATTGGCAGAGTTTCTTGCGTTGTACTGTACACTAAGTACACTTTACACATTTTATACTCGATTATATTCAGTCACTGTGTATAAATTTTACTGCTCACACTTCACTGTTTATTTTTATATATACAATATTTTTAAGTTTTAACTTTGTACAAGTTTTTTCTTCGTCGCTGACAAGTAACTGATGTTCAGACTCACAATCGGCCGTGCTTTATATACCCTTGTCAACGGATATTTTGGAATGTTCTTTATGGCTGAATGTTTCAAGACTAACAATAATACATTAATAAGTTACGAATGTTCTGGATTGTCCTAAAAATTTTTAAATGTTTTAAGCTATCTACAAATAGTTCAAAATATCCTGGAATATTCTGGTAAACTCTCGATGATTATTTTCGTTTTACCTAAAGGGCGTATCTTTAGAGGTGTAAAAGTTAAAAGTTTGGCTCTATAGAAATTTCTGCAACAGTCGAGAGCATTCGTGAATATTCAAGAGCTATCTACAATATTCCAGTCTTTCAGGACATTTTGAAATTTTTGGGAATAATCTGAAACTTTCAAGAACATCCTAAAACATTCTGGAATGTTGTAGAATGCGATCGATAAGGCGATTGTAGAAATCTCTAGAAGGCAAAACTTTCAGCCCTTATATCTTAGAAATTACATCCTTTAGGTAAAAACAAAAATAATCTTGATAGAGAGGGGATAAAGGGGTATCACCCAAACGTAATTCCCTTGATCGTACCTTAATTCGTTTTTGAGTTTTTGTCGCACGCATATTGTACACTTACTTTTATGATGTATATTAATTACCAAGATGTAAACGAGCATGCAAGCCACCAGAGTATAGGTGGTTACCACCGCCCATGGACACACGCGGCTATGGCGGAGTCACTAATGCATTGCCGGCCTCTTGGGTAGAAATAGGATATCTGTTGGTGGAGAGGGGGCTGATGGAGGGAGGTAGTGGGATAAAAGAAAGCAGAGATTATTGGATCTCCCAAATGAAAAACAAAAATAGACAAGTCAAATATTTAGTTCACTTCTAATTTTACAAATGATTGTACATAAACCAGGACGAACAACTTATTAAATACGGTGCTTATGCTTAGACCTATAATTTTCTATTAAGAGCCGTATCATACAAATGGGCCAGTTTTTATTAAATTTTAATCTCAGTTTTTTGGTAAAAGATTGATTCAATAACAGAAATAAAAATATTATAAATAAATATGCACCTCTGTTTATATATTGGCTATTTTGAAAAACGAGATTTAATAAATTTCGCCCGATAAAAAAAATCCTGAAAATAACCCTAATAAAACACATTTTCTTGTTTTATAGTAAATTTCATACATATCATTAAAAAAAACTCGATGTTTTCACATATACCTATTAGTTGGCTTTTTATTTTTGTCTATATATTATATATTTGGGGCCGTCCATATATTACATCATCGATTTTTGCTGATTTTCGACCCCCCCCCCACAATCATCCTATCGTCATTTCCTAATGACCCCCCTCTCGCGAAACTGACGTCATTTCCAGTTTGACAAAATTAAAACATTTGCGGATTTGAAAAAATAGGGTAACATTAAAACGTTTTGTTATAAAATCATCTTTTTTATTATTATGTACTTTGGCAATGTTCATTAATATAATAATGTTATTCTTCCCTATTCTATACATATATTTAGTTTTCTTTGGATAGCTCCCACGGAGTTTTCATCCATTCGTGCAAATCCTGAATCACGGGTAATATCTCCGTATCCTCCCCATATTCATTTTGGCTCGGTTCTTTTGGCTCGAGTACAATATACTGTTGTACATTTTGGAGTAACTGGTATCACAAGAATGATGTCAATTTCGAAACGCCCCCTGCCCTTCTTCCATCATTTACCGTCATCCGCAGACCAACCTCCCACCCCTAATTTAGAATGACGTAATATATGGACGGCCCCTTTTCAATATGTTAAAATAAACAAAATTTGTCGCTTACGTCTTTATTTTCAAGCAGTGTTGTAGTCTTAAATGAGTCAAAGAATACTAACAATCAGAAAAGTCATTTACTTGATGAATAAATATCTTATAAATAGCTTGCATAACCATTCAAAAAACGGTTTATGCATAGCCATTTCAAATGCATATTATCATGCTTTTGGTAACCACATCAATTGTCAAAGTTTTTATAGTCAGAGTAGACTTGACAGTTAAATTAAAAATTCGGCCTTGCACATAATACATATTATTGGTTATTTTGCTTGAAATGCACGTAGTCTTATCAAAGATGCTGATAGTAATCCGTGTGAACAATTTAACAGTGTCATCATAAAGTGGGTAGGTGGCAAACATACCCGTTTAAGACAATTATACCAGGCAAGATGTACAACAGCAATTGTCTTTTAACACCAAAAGACTTATGTATAATTTTTAGAAATCATTACTAGGGAGGAGTCCAAGATCATAAGCTAAAAAGTAAATTAAAAAGAATTAAATAAATAAAAAACATGTAGGCGAAAAAGGCTTTTTGTAGATAAATTTAATGCAAGCCAGGACAGACATTCCGGAGAAAACTGCGAAAAGCCCGGCTTCACAGAAGAGGATTTTGAAAGATTAAAAAATACGTTTTTAAAAGGTTTACAAAAAACTGACGAAGAACTAGCAGCTATCGAGCTATTTTCAACAACATTTAGTTAGCAGCTAAATGTGTTGAAAAGAATTCTAGAATAGAAGAAATTTCAATAGAATACGAAAACTTTTAAATAGTAGTCTATGTCAATGGAAATTAGGTTTATGTGTTAGTAATGAGATGGTCCTTTGGGTATACAGCTATATAGATAACGCTACGTAACTTCCATAAGTCCATAACTCCCTTTAACACTTTTTTTTTTCGTTTTATTTTCTGAAGTTCATATCTCATCTTTCTTTCATTTATCTGCTTGATTTATTTCTTAAAGGATTACATGATTCACCGTTTCACCCGAGAGATTTATCGTAATAAATTATACAAGTCGGGGACGTGACCCACTCGAGCTACAATATACCATATTTTAATTTTATAACTACGGAATACAGTTTGATCAAAATCGGACAAGCGCAGATGGTCACACGTGGCCAGTTGTCACACTGACGTAACTATTCATCGGGCTGCAGCCGGAAAATACCCACGCACAACTACAGGCCATAAGCTCGCGCATGTAACGCGAATGCTCGTCCAAGTCCCTCGGAGAGAGGCTGGCCGCGAAGACTCGGGGAAAAACCTCCCAACGGAAACGTGGTTAAAAGGTCCGCGTCGATTTCAGTGCGGCTTCCGCGATCCTCACTTTCCGTGCATATTAAACGCCCGCGATCAATCGTGTTTTATCTCGGGGGATCGAGTATAATTATAGGATTCCGTCACAATGAACATTTCTTATCGAAGCTGGCTTTTCCGAACCTGTGGCAGAGCCGTCTTTCAATAGGCTTTCTGTAATGAATCTACTTTTGAACAAATCTCGGCCGACTCACTTTTGAAAGCCTACAACTACAATACCTACCCTTTGTTCGTCTTTCGGTTAATTCAGACTGTTGAACCCAAGTTTGTTTTCGTTTTTATTTAAAATATCAGTTTAGGTTAGCTAGTATTTAATAGTTGTAGTTGTTAGTATATAAGGTATAAAAATGAATGACACAAAGTAATATGTAAGAATGGTAATAAAATAATAAATAAAGTTCATTTAGTATTGCATATTTATATTTTGTCACCATGATACCGTTTTTTTAGCATTAACTTAACTTTTAATAAACAAAGTTTACTAATTTTCGTCAAAAAAATCCAATTTTTGTAATGCTTATAAATACATTTATTCATTTCTAAATCTATTCACTCGACTTAGAAGCCAAATTTGCATTTATATACAGTTTGACATTTACATTCGATTGCTAAAATAACTAAAAGTTCAAATTTCAAATATATAACAGAAATCAGACAGAAAACCCCGGATTTGTAAGATGATATTCACTATAGTACATTGTTGTTAGTATTTCTGTCATTAAAAAAATGTTTAGTTATTTTTTATTTCTTTCATTTCATTTGATTTTCGCGCATATATTACGTGTCAGCTGCGGGCGGCGGTGGCATTCCTGTCAACTTAGCGCAAGCGCGGCGGGGGCCAGGTGCATTACACGGGGAGCCGATAGTTAGGTCACGCCTCTAAGGCGGGAACATCTAACTTTTACCAGGCG
>BGZK01003278.1:0-28525 GCA_005406025.1 Eumeta japonica
CCGAGGACCGGGTCGGCGGGCTTATCGGCTCCTGCGACGCCGACAACGCCCCTCGCTTCCGCCGTACCTTCGCGCGTTATCGGAGGGCACTATTTTAAATAAATTTGTTTCTCAGCTGATGATAAATCGTATTACATAACCCGGACGTATATATTATGTTCGTGTTGTATGCGTATACAAATACGGGGAAAATTTGTTCGCGTTTAGGTTCAGTAGCCTAAGGGCGCAAACGGGACTATTTTGTTAAGCCTATGAGTCTGCCCTTCCGTCCGTCAATCTGCACGTTCATTTATCCTACCTTTGAAGGTCTGTTTCTTTTGAATCGTATAAAGTAGCCTGTTGAAATTTTGGTAAAATATATGTTATTATAGAAGATATAGTAATATATGTCACTATAGAAGATATAATAAATGAATAAAAGGTCTCCATACAAAACAAAATGTTTTGTTTAACCACATTCTTTAATAAAGCACATATAAAGTAATAGATACAATATTCATAAAAGAATAAAGGATCTACATATAAGAATTTTAAGCACACTTTATATCAAGCGTATAAAACAGTAATAGATACGATACTCTAAACTTCGTATGTTTAAAGTGTAATGTAAATTTTATTACTAACTTTATTTTACTTTTACCGATTTTTACAATTGTTTATTTAACCAACAATAAAACCGACCAAGTGCGATTAGGGATCATACTAACTGTACGTACTGTACAACGCAAGTAAATGGTTGGTAATGGCTATAAAGCTTCTATAACTATAAAGTTTCTTCATATTTTAACTAAGTGTCGACTAAATTATTAATTACTGATGAAGTATTGATGAGTAAAAAACAACCTTGAGTTTCTTGCCCATTCTTCTCAAGGTGAACCAGCATTTCGAATGAGTGCTAATGTCGAAAATAATTTATTAATGACGCATATCAGTGTAATTTCATTACCTACGAAATAAAGATATTTGATTTGATTTATTTTGAACCTTCGGTACGGGAATCCGACTCGTACTTAAGTGGTCATATTCATATATTAAGACCGTGTAACATATTGCATTACGATAATGCATAAGAAATGTTTTCTTGGTCAAAAACGTACATACGCGAGAATAATTTTGGAATTTAATTTCTGTACAAAAGTAAGGGATTTCTACTCAGAACGTTCATATGCTTAAATGGATACAAAAAAAATTTCATTTATATTCACGTATTCAATTTTGAAATTAAAATAAAATGTCTTGCAAATTAAATTTGTTAAATTAGAGAAACAGTTTTAATTTGTTTAGATTTCGTTCACCATACTTTTAGAGGAAAGTTGTATTACAATTACTTTAGCTTTTTATTGTTTCAAGACAATAAATAGGTTTTAATAGATAAATGCACTGTCATAAATATTACTATCAAGTTAACCGATTAGAGCGATATTTTGAAATTTCAATTTAGCTACAGTCCTAAAACAAATGAAATTCTATTTAATTGATTTCTTTGATAATTCTAGAAAATTAAATTCAAAATATTGACTTTATATCATACAAATTACTTTCATCATCCGCTTTGATTACGTAAATATAACAAATGCAGAAATAACAATAAAAGTGTAAATCAAAACAATTAAAAATCAATATTATTTAAGAGCTGTTTTATTTCTTCCAATACAATTTGACGGGAAAGTAAATTTCGTATATTTTTCATATTAATGTGCATTAATTATTTCATGCAATCAATATACTACGAAAAGCCAAAGAATGTCATTAACGTAATAATTAAATAGTAAAATTCACGCCAGTTCCCATCAGGGTAAACAGAGACCACAGACATCTATATGGTTCAACATTTGCATATCTTTTTTGGTTGACATTTTCATTTTATATACCTATATCTTTTTTATATTTCCCCATTCAAGATTTTATCCACGTCTTATTTTAAATACAGTGTATTTACGTAAATATTCGCATCCAGTATATCTCACTACATTTCAATTATTATACCTTATATTATACATTTCATCGCATTAATTTATTTGGTTTATCAACTCAATGTACCCATAATAAATCTTTGTTTGTCAGCAAAAGGACTAAGCAATAAGGTAAGTGATGTGCCAAGGCCGAGTCGCAGGCGCAGCAGCAAACGAGGGGGGCTCATGTTAACAGCCATACAGTAGAACCCAGTCTGTACAGGAAACCCTTTTAAAAGTTTGACAGCGATTTAAAAGTTTCTCGTCGCGAACGCTATATCGTTATTCGCTACGTGCTTTGGGTCGCATCGTGGACGATTTTGTATTTGTTGTTTTACTTTAATTTAATTTGTGTATTGTTGTTTTTCTTTTTAACTCTCGGCTATGAAAATTTTATAATTTTCATAAAATTAGAAAGTTGTTTTTCCCCGATTTTTGGAAACCGAGTCTTCACAAAATCTTGACGTTTTAGGGTCCTACTTCCTGAAACTTTGAGACTAATTTCGCTTTGGTAGATTTTGGGAATCGTGCGAATAATTTTCAAAAAATTTTTTAAATAACTTTGTGCTACTGTGCGTTGATAACAAAATGTGATCAGCTCTTTTGCCCAACAGTTGCGTAACTTTTCCGTTCATGCATCACTACTATAAATTGCATAAAATCGATCGATTTGTTCCAGAGATTGAAACTTTAAAAAATTGTTTATCAATATTATGTTAACTACTTACTTATACTTCCAAAGTTTATCAGTTGTCTTCGAAAAACAACGTTTATCGTTGCTAAATTCATCACAATCGGTTGATTTGTTCAAGAGATATTGTTGGATAAAAAATTTTCTAAAAGTGTTTTTGTTAAATATTATTTTAAAAGACTCTATCCATATAATCTAAAATACAACCAGCTTTTCTTAAAAAAAAATGTTGATTGTCGTAAACTGCATTAGAATCGGTTCGATCGTTCGAAAGATATCGTTAACAAAATACTCGAAAAATATTATTTTTTCAACTTAACGTCAAATTCTTGACGGATTGATGTTCGCTACCGGTCATCTTTTTCATCTTAAATACTGGGTCAAATGCCATAAAGCAGATCAAAATCGAATAACGTATTTAAAATATATCGTAATTGAATCATTTAAAAAATGAGATTTTTTAACTCATCGCTATGAAAGTTTAAATAATAAATTTGGAAGATACTGTTTTTCAGTCCATTCAAAAATAGAGTTGTCATCGAATTTTGTATTTAGGATCCTAGAATATATTTTATCTTTTGAATAATGTCTGCATGTCTATATAATATTTTTGTGTATGTTGAAGAAAATTACAAAAAGTATTTTTTAAGAATATTTTTTAAAATACTCTATCGATTATTTTCAGAATCTAAATACCTTTTTATCAAAACAATCCAATAATATTGGTTTGAAATCAAAAAAAGAGTTATAGCTATAGACTTTTAAATTGTAGCAGTTCAATATATTATTATATGTATATTTACAGGACTTAGAAAGTTTAAAAGATAGTGGTGCTTTGAGTATTGATGGGCAAATATTACAGCTCCTCAGAAATCTCCTGTTCACCCTGGTTTCAAAAGTTGACTGGGATAGATTGAAGAGTCAACTTCGATACATCAATTTTTTGAGACTCAAAACTCTATAAACAATATTTATAACTCAAAGAGCTTAAAAGCACGTTGATAAATGTAAAAGCAAGAAAGTTTTAGGATGGCCTGCAAAGTACTCTTTTGCTGATTGAGAAATCTAATGACTTCTTGTAATATTAATAATTTTAATCATCTGCATTACTATATAAATTTGCGACATTTTAGAAAAATGTATTAGAAATAAAATACTTGGATTTTATTTTTTTTGCTAATTGAAAATTGAAAATTTTCGAAAATCAGGAAGTTATTGGTTATTCAGTTTTTGAAAATCGAGTTTTCATTCAGATTTTGACGTTTTGAGGTCCTAGAAAGCTCCATGGATTTTGGGTGGTGTTTGTATGTCTCTCTTTGTGTGTATGTGTGTGTGTGTGTATGTAAACCTCTTATTACTTTTGAACGGCTTGATGGATTGGAACCGAAGTTTGGTATTCCAAAGAATTTCATCAAACTTAGATTTTCTGAAAATTTGTACCGATTTGGATAAATAAATTCCAAGAAATTTAAAAAAGACAATAATTTTTTTATTAAATGTGTTTTTTTTTGTAATAAATTTTAAGCAGCTTTACCGATGAATTCCAAAACTATCAGCTCTTAACATTAAAAACCACATCGATCGCCGCCAGGCCGGTCAAAATCAGTTGATTCTTTTGTAAGATATCGTGAACGAAAAAATGGCAAATGTGATTTTTTCAAAGTACTCCAAAATTTTGTATCTAGCTTAAAGCATGTTCTGAGTACTGTTATAGAATATAAAAACCCGCATCGATCACTACCGGCTGATCAAAACAAAAATGATTTGTTCATGAGATACCGTGAACGAAAAAAATCGTCGAAAATATTTTTTTGAAAAATGATACTCCAAAATTTTGTACCTAATTAAATGCATGTTCTGAATTTTTTATAAAACCTGCGTTGATTGTTCAGTCAAAATCGATTAATTTGTTCAAGAGATATCAAAAACAAAAATAAAGAAACTTCTCTTAAAAATTCTAAATTTCTGTACTGAATCAAATTCGCATTCTTAAAATTTTTTACTCAAAAAATTATGTCAATCCTGTACATTTTAGAGTGCTTCGAACTCGAAAACAGCGGGAAGTTTCAGGGTTGGCCTACAGGGTTAACTGCTTTTCTAATTTTTTTCTATTATTTTCAGGGGGTAAACGAGCATGTGGGCCATCAGAGACTGATCATCTCTGTCCATGTGCAAGTCCAGAGAAGTGATCAGTGCGTTGCTGGTCTCTTGGGAAAGAATAGGTTATTATTATGAAAGGGGATCTTACTCACTGGACGAAATGCAACAGCGGAAACTGGTATAGTTCACGTCCATATTCTATGAGAGTGTGGTATTTCACCAGTCGAACATGTTAATTTTCGTGTTGCAACCAACTTGGCTACTGTTTTCTTACGTATTACCTTTAATGCCGATGGAGATATGGAAAGCTATATTTTGCAAAATTCTAGAATTATGATTCACATGTAAGATGATATTTAAATCATAATTATTGCTCCAGCATCAAACGACTAATTTATAAAACTTTTTGCAATTCTTATTTTCTCCGTGGTCTGACGTTTGAAAAGCTACATTCAGATTTAGGAAATACTGCTTTTATTTCCTGTCGGATTGTACTACAAAAATTGATTTTCTCCCATTTTTCGTAATCACCTTCAATTTCTAGACGTTTGCTCTGAAATTCTTTGCATTATCACACCAATATCATGCATAAACATAAGATGTAGTTGTTCATAGATGCGACCGTCAGCTTAGACGTGAGGTGCTATTAGCTTGTCCTTTTGGTCGACTTCATCTGGTCCGCTACTTATGTTTAGCTCAGATCATTATCAAAATCAGTATTAGTTTCAGTATGAAAATTGAATACTGATGGATTTCATGATTGTACAAACATAATCATGTATGTAGTTTTATAGATTTCAATGAAAACGTTGAAACGTTTTTTTAAGTCATTACCTTATTTTTTTGGAAATTCGGTTTCAAAATTTTTTATTAATGTACTTATTATTTCAATCCATACTAATATTTTCAATGCGAAATGTGTCTGTCTGTCTGTCCGTTATTTCTTCACGTTTAACCGCTGAACCGATTCAGATAAAATTCGATATGTGTGATATCTGTCTGTTCGTTTCTATCTTTTTTCGCTCAACAATAGTGAAACTAATTTTAATAAACTTCAATGTAACAAGAAATACCATTTTATAATATATAAGCTACGTGTAAAATGACTCTATCTGTCTGTTATGTTGTGACCCAAACCACTATATTCATTTGGATGAATGGCATAGATAGTTTGAGACCGGAAACGAATATAGACTACTATTTGTTTGTTCGTTTATATGTTTTTTCATCACGCAAAAATAGTTAAATTGATTTTAATGAACTTTAGTGTATTACTAGAGTACATAATTTTTTCATTTATGTTTTCTGTATGACTCCTTATAACTAGAATATTTAAATCATTATTTTTGTTTTATTTTGTCGGTCATGCTTATTGTTTGCTTTGTTTAGAGAAGAAGCGATGTGGAGAAGGCGATGAGGATTGAAAGGGAAGCGGAAGAGAAAGTGGTTTAATGGTTTAATCAAAAACGGGATCGCATTGATATCAATGATAGCACGATTACTTGGTATAGAAAATGAGGAATTATGTGTCGTGTGTCTGTGTGTCTAATGTGTCCACGCAGACGGAGCCTCGGCCAAAAGCTATTATCTTTATAAATTGGTGGTGACTTTGTAATTACAAATTAATTTGATGAAAAAAATTGTTAAAATATCTTAACAGTCACATACGTGGACACTTTGAGGGCGTAAAAGCGTTTTGAGATCACGGACTTTCACATGGTTATCATTTCTGCATATCTCTTTTGCTTCACTGACATCTATTTCCAGTTCTTACTATGTAGTAGAAATTGCTCAAAATTTCAATCAATGAAATTTTGAATCTTCAATTTCGAACCTTTTCAAAACCTTCAAACCTAACCTAAACTAACTTTGGGAGCTCTAAATTAAGCATTTGAATAGATAATTATGTAATTTAAACTTGCGTTTTTATTTTAGAAAATGATTTTTTTTTGTAATAAGTATAGCAATTCTGGTGGCGATTAATTATAAATTTAAACTATGTTTATATTTATCAGCATAATCGAGTTATAATAATTTTCTTAATATGTGAGAAAATGAACTATGCAGAGTAAAATACTGTGATATAATTTCAGTTAAAAAGGAACGCTTGGACAGCCAGACTTGGTCTATTTCATAAGTTACGTTTTGCTTCCATTGAGAAGTAGGACGAAATCGTCTATCTTTGTTGTAACTTGTAAATTCGATCAGTGAAATTAATTCAATTTCGTACTTCAGTTAGTGCAACAATTTATAGCTCATTTTAAGGAATGGATATTATTTAGCACAAACCTGCTAATTGAATTGCAATCACTGTCTGTCAGTATTTGCTGTCCTTTATCTGTCTCTATCGATTTTTATGTTATGTGTACTGGCATTTTGAGTACAAATAAAAACAATTATTACTATATCAATGTCCCTCTTATTAGAAGGGTGTGTAGGGAATTTATCGACGTCTTATACTTAAAAGTTTCAATAATTAATTTTGACTACCGGTCTCTAATTAACACGGTGAGAGAAAATAAAAATTAAAATATGTTTCGCATGTTTAGTTAGTTCTGAGCAATCTTAAAATTGTTTGTTTTAACAATTTTAAGATTGCTCAGAACTAACTAAACAATTTTCTAGTTAACTCTCTTCGGAAAGAATTATTTTGACTGGAACTGTAGAATATTTGATAATCATTGAAGTCGACTGCAAAATTACGAATATGTAATTACAGTTTTATTGTAATTAATTTATTATGTCAAAGCTAAAACAGACATTTTTTTTTTCAAATCGAGAGGGAAGGACTGACTTCTACGTTCCGGCTAATTTAATATTATAATGCGATTTAATCGTGAAACATTGTTATTACACAATTTATATGCAGGAGCGGTAAACATCAATTTAGGAGCAGAATTTTGTCATACGTTTGGAACTAGGCGCGCATGTGACTCGCAGCGGCGTCCCTTCTAAGATCTGTGCATTTTGTCCTAGGAGATAGAAAAGGTAATAAACGGGCATTTTACTATGGAATAAAATATAAAGATTTTAGGTAAACCCCAAAACTTATATAATTTTCCAACTTTGGTAAAGTTATATTGTTTTGAATCGTAATTTATTTACGCACTCCATTGCTGTTTATTAGAGCTCTTGTACCAGTTTATCAGTTTTGTAGTAATGTTTCTTTCTAAAACATCGCTTTAGTTTAAAATAGTTTGATTTTTATTTAATGCAATATTGGTGTTTGTGAATAATAACCGATAATAGTGATTTAAGCATTTACGTAAGCGTTAAATTGTGTTGCAATTTATTTGTTAATTTTGACGTGATAACGTCTTATAAATCTATGAATGCCGACTGCACGCACGAAAAGCATGACTCATTGTCGCGTTCCGCCTAAGCCGAGTGTGCGAGCGAGAACGCGGAAAAATCGAGAGGCACGATCGGCCTAAGCGCTCGGCTTCTGACGCATCTATCTCTTTACTGTATAATTTAAGTAGAAAAATATTTGATTCAACAAGTGCAAATAAATGTTGATTTATCAAAAACATTCTTATTTTCAATTAACTCCTTCTTAGTATTATGAAAAATAATGATAATTCAGTGATAAAAATTCAATTCAATTCATAAATAATGCAATTTTTCATCAATGTTTTCTTATGACATTATTACATAAAATTATCGTCCGTAAACCGACTTTACAGACAACCAATTTTTTTTTCACGGTACTAGTATTTTGTAAAATTACTACTTTATGAAGACTATTTCAAGATTCTACTGAATATCACTGTAAATATTTTTTTTTAATCGCCACTCAAGTTATCTTATTATGTGCCTAATAACTAAAGATAAATTTGTTTTAACTGATAAAAATATAACGTATTTTAAATTACGCTAAAAATGCTTAGCTAACAACTGATATCCACATACTGTACATTTTATGTATTCGAAAAGTTTAGTATTGTATGCTATAATTAATAAATTGTATTATAAAAATTATAAAAAAGAATGAAACGTAAAATTTGGTGATTACTGTAAGATATCGTAAGCACGCGATACGACATTAACGACATTGAGATAAGTACGTTTTTCCATAAAATACGGAACGCTCTTTGCGTGAACCTGATTTTTTCATTCATTTATTTCCAGAATAACAACTTTAGGGTCATATTTTTCATAGAATAAACACAATTGCATCTAAATTTTTTTCATCGATAGTTACAGGATGGAATCGATCATGCATCTTTTCGCAAATATTCATAATCTCCTTTTTTTTTTAGAAGAACTTTGCCAAAGTCACAATAACAGAAATATATTATTGAAAATTGAAAATAGACTAATAAATTATATATAATACAGACGCAATCCTAAGGAGTGGTTGGGTCGCAGCGCGACGCGACGAACTCTAAATTCACCGCTCAGTCTTAGCGACGTATTATAACACTTAACGTTGTCAGTGATGTTAAGGTCGCGAATTGTATTAGTAAATTAGTCTCTGATTTGCATATGTATTCCATTCTCTTCTAAATAAACAAGGCAAACTAATGCAAATTATTTCGTAAACGATACACAGCACGCAATATACTTGCGGACTCGAAGGTTGTTAACAGTCATGGTAACTTTCGTCACAAAGTCTTAGAACTGTAGCAATGATACCTCTGCAAACTCTCAAACAATAAATCATGTTTGCATATTCGATATCAGTGAAAGTTATTGTTATTAAACACTTTAATATTAATCACACACAACATTAGTTTCTAAAACGTCAATATTTTAAATGTAACACTCATACTAAAACTATAATCTAATAATTTTCAATACATGTTCTAAGCTATTTTTCTCAGAAACGGGTACTTTGATGACTATGGTTTCATTGGCAAAGTTATTTTAAAAAATGAGATTATGAATATTTGTGCAAAGATGCATAATCGATTCTATACCGTATATGCGCCAGCTTAAATTTTGGCAATGGTTTTAAACTTCTATTCAAGCTTTACAAAATTTGAATTATTTACATACATCCTTATACCACTTGTTACTCAGTGGCTAGGTAACCAAGGGCCCTGGGGCAAATCAAAAATGGGGCCCTACTGCTATCTAAACTGATTAGGTTTTATCAAGTAAAATATTAAATACACAAATACACTAAAAATGCTAAGCTTCTTTATCATCAGCTCTTTTTTTGTGCACTGCAGGGCAGGCAATAAAAATATTAAACAGTAACAACATAAATTACAATTAATATTGGTGTAGGTATTGAGTAATAAAACGAAATAGAAAAGATTTAAGAGTTTATTATATTAAGGTCGGACCTACCAACTGACTAAATAACAATTATATTTACAATCTTTTCCTAGCTTTAGTTTGCGCAAAAGTATCAATGACTTCGTTTAAATCCAGTCTTGATGCGGTTTTGTTTTCAATTGCTATTAGCGATAAATGTTGGAGTCGAGTTTGGCCAATACTATTTCTTAAATATTTTTTATTATTTTTAATTTGCTAAATGACCTTTCAGCTGCTGGATAACAGGAATTGTAAGAATAATAATATTGCTAAATACTTCCGTTAGGTCGCATTCTAGCACTCCATATTTGCTCATTATTTCCTTACATAATTGGTGAACAGTCCATGTTTGAGTTAATTGAGGTAAAACTAGGTGGTAAATATTAATAAATTGAAGTGAAAAATTAGGGCCTATTATATCTGAATATTTTCTTTGGAGTTCGTCACACTTTTGTAATAAAGTTGCTTCATCAACATGTAATAAAAATGTTGGTGTTAGAAAATCGAATATATGACAGACTGCACTCATACCTGTAAAACGTGTATTTAATTGAGCTATTAATGTGTCTAGTACGTTATTGAAAATCTCAACTTTAAATATTTCTTCTCTGTTTGGAAATGGGTGATCAGCAGCTAATGCATCAAAATGTTTTTTAGCTTTCCTTTGCCTTTTTTGAAAATGGGAATCTATACCATATTTTCTTGCACTTCCACACTGGCTTTGCACTTGAATTATTCGAAATCATTTCTATAAATTTGCAACTTTGCTTTCGTTTCTGCTAAAGCTTTACTTGCCTCGCCCAAATTGATGTTGCATTTTATAAAGTGTTGGATGCATAATTGATGTCGTTCAATACACTGTGCATAAATTCGCAAAGCAAAACGAACTCTAAATTTAGCATTTTGTTTTAATACTCTCTGCTTCATTACGCTCATCTTTATTAGGACTCTTTAGAACTATTTCTGATAATGCTTTGACAATATCAAAAACGAATATTGACCCTACTGGGCCATCTAGTCGGATTTAGTTTTTTGAGTGATGTCCGATTCGCCAGTGAATTTTGACAATAGATCCCAACGTTTGATGCTGTTTCCGAAAAGTTATACAAATCCTGCAATGTTGCAAAAAAATCTGTATTTCCACACAGCTGCTAACGGCATCATTTATCACCAAATTTATTATGAGTGGCACAATGTACGTACTCCGCGTTAGGCTGGATATCCTTAATATGTTTTGTACACCATTATACACACCACTCATCACACTGGCTCCATTATAGCCTTGCCCACACATTTTTTAAATCAATATTTTTGTCGATAAATAATATAGTTACTTGGGACTAAATCTGCTGCGCCATGTTTGATGGCTGCATAAAAGCCTAGAAACAATTCTTTTACTTCTACATCAATTAGCTGTCCATTTTCGATCTGGTTATTATTACTGCATACCTCACAACAATGCTTAGCTGATCTACCTTCGATATATCCTGTGTCGTATCCATTATGATGGCGAAAAACGGTGACGCCCTAATTTGTTCTAGTAGATGGGTTTTGAGTTTGGTCCCCAAGCTCTCAATCATTTCATTATGAATTGTTGCACTCAAATATCTTGTAGATCCTAAAAACATATAAAAACACAATTTCAAAAAAGTCCTGATATCAAACAGTTAACAATTATAAACAAAATAAAATAATAAAAAACTTATTAATAATAATTATTACCCTTGGGCATATCCAAACTTGCCGCAAAATGTGATCATATCGGGCGACAAGCTCTACAAAGGACAGAAAATTTCCATGATATTCTTCCTGACTTAAGTCTTCTCGATGTCCTCTCAAAGCTAAAGAACTCTTTGCTAGGGTAAGTATGATATCGAATAACCTTTGAAGAACCATCCAAAATGATGCTTCTTTGCGAATTTCATTTTCAAGTTCCTTGTCGATAGTATTAGTATCATTTTTTTTTTTCAAAATTCATACACAGCATATGCCTCCGAATGGCCACTCGAACAACTGTGTTGTTTAATTCTTTCTGATAAATGCTTCCAATCCCGAATTCTCATACACCAAACATTATTCCTTTGTGAAGCAAATAACCAGCAAAGCTGACAACAGGCAGCGTCTAGTATTTTGGAATAACACAACCAAAAATGATTGACTGGCCCATATTTAGAACTTGAAACGTAGTACGATTTTGAAAAACATCTATTATTCTGGTTGATGTCTGTTGGAAGAGGTCTTGAAGGCTGTAAAGGCCCCATATCAAGAATTTGACGTTTTTCGTTATCACTTAATATTTTGTTCGTGATGTTTCCCAAGTCATAAGAAGATTTATCGTACACATTTTCAAAAAATGTAGAGGTCTGTGGTTCCTTCAAATCCTCCGCTTTTATGTGCCATGCAAACATCATCCACGTTCACATGATCGGCGGCGGAGGTATCTCCAACTGCAATAATTGTCGAATCTTCTTCAGTAGTTTCTTCTCAACACTACAGTTACCACATTATTTTAGTCACTATCAATATAAATATTTTGTCCAGAAGTACTTGCAGAGGGCTGACTAAAAAACTTGTCAATTTTGGGCAATTTTTGTTTACTATCTTCTCTTTCTTGGCGTTGTTTTCGTTTAAATGCACCACTGGGTTTCTTCTTATTGTCCATAATTTTAGTTTTCTAATTTATTTATACAATACAATATTAGATTGTGCTCGAGTAGGTAGGTACCTACTGTTCACTGAACATTAAAAGTAAAAAAAAAGAAAAACGTAATGATACGCTACAAGGGAATCCCCGGCAAACATTTTATTGCCGCTAGTGTTATCACATTTAACGGTGGTAAAATCAAATAAAATTGAACCACTGTATTGACCAGTATTAAAAAGATTATTGACATTAGCTTACTTACTCCTGATATAGCATTAATTTTTTAACCGTTCGCGAAAAAACAATCTTAACTCGAATTCACAATAAAACGCACATCGATGAATAATAAAACGAACATATCGCTATCCGTCAAATTGACAACACTGCCAACCCACAGAAAGAATTTTGGGCAATTTCCTAGGTATAACTTATGAATTTCTCTCAACTGAGTTGTCATGTTTAAAGTCGGGTTGCAACCTGTTATATTTATTTTGAAAATGGGAGAAATTTGCAAAAGTTCAGTTCGATCGAGATTTCTGGTAAGGATTCGAGGGCCCCTGAGCTTGAGGCCCGGGCACTGCCCATAGCCCCTAGGTAGCTACGCCACTGCTTGTACTATTCAGGAATGCGCAGAAGTAAAAGGTGAAGTTTAAACACGCGACACGCGTAGAAATTAATTATCACGATCTGACGACGAACATCTGGTTTACTTTCCACCCCAAATATATGATATTATTTCTATATCCGCACAATATACCTTAGTTTAAATCATGAAGGACTTTATTAATAATTTTCGAGAAATAAACTATGGAATATAATATTTAAAACATTGAAAACGTACTGTATAAATTGCTTACAATTAAATTTATAGCTGTCAGCACATGACTTTAAAAGCAGACATTTCATATTTAAAAAAGTAACGTAGGTATGCAAAAACAAATAAAACCAGAGAAAATATATGTAAAGTATTTTTTTATTTTATATATATTTTTTCGATTTGGGAAGTACCTAAATGTTTTAAAGGATTTTTTAAAGGCAAACAAACATGCAAACCACTTAAAAGTAGACGTTCATCGGCGCCCATGGACATCCACAATTTCAGAGGAATCATTAGTGCATTGCCAGCTTTGCATAAAAGTGTATGCTTTTTTTTAAAGACGCCTTGTCGTAATTCACTGTGAATACTGCCGATGTAAGTCATTTCAAAACTCCATCGTACGTGGCAAAAAAATCGCTTATGAAGCGTACGGAAGTACGTGTAAAACGCCAGCCATCAAGATGGTGCTGACGGTATTTCCAGCGAGAGGAACGATGACGAAAATCAGTGACAGGGATGAGGTTGAACAGGTCTTCTGGGCGCTCCTCATAGTATATGCGATACAACATGCACGAAGATGCTACATCTTTTCGCAAGGCCAGCGAGCTGAGTTGGCTTGATACTACAGGGTTGCTGGCGATTCTAGATACTCGACTTTGATAGCGGTCTAGAGGCAAAAGTTGATATTCGGGTGTTCCAGCCCAGAGCTGGCAACAGTACTCTAGATGTGGTCGGATATGTTATAAAGTAAGTATAAGAGACGTAGATCCGGCTTCAAGTTCTGTCGCACTCTGTTGAATGTTCCAAGATTTGTGGAAGCTAGTTTTCCTATGCACCAATCTATCCTTTTAGTGAAGCAAGTGAGACTTGTAAGGATCGTACTATGTGCAAATGCGTTCTCTTTGTCTATCCTTCCGGGAAAAAGATGTGAGTTTAAATAATAATAATAATAATTTAACTTTAATTCGACTCTTAGCACATAAATAGTCGTTTCGTAAGCCTTTTGTGATAAGTTTAAATCATTCCCCTGCCGAGGCACATCTTCTCAAAATCTTTTTATTATAGATTGAGGTCCCCCACGCTGGTTCAGTATCCACTGGGGATCACTTTCGTCCCTTTTGCCTATGCGTTGACAACGTCCGACACTGATGGCTTAGTGCCCGGCGTTCTCTTCCAATCACATAATTAGTGGATTAATTGGGTTCATGATAGAAACTCGTTGTTAGGTTTCTTTAAAGGTATTTTTTGGTTCTTAGGCAACGCTCTTAAAAATTGAGCCTTTCGTCATACCTACGCCTTAATGAAATGAATTCATTAAATTGTTAATTCTATGTGCACATGGTTTTAAAAATGTACTCGGAACTGTCATTAATTAGTGGCGTGTCTGTATAAAACGTAAAACGTTTCGACACTCGGCCGTCGCAGCGCCACCTAACTGTCGTCAGTAGAAACTACAAAACGGGAAACCGTCCTGAAAAATAGTGCGAAACTCCTCCGCACGGTCCGAGCTGTGCATTATTTATTTTAGTTGGACGGCTAACAAAGAGCGGCCATTCCACTATACAGGGGCCCTACCTGCCAGTTTTTTTTCCTAAATGTACTCGGGGAATACTCGGTATACACTGAATAAAAAGATAAATTGAACATTAAAATACGTATTTTTTTAATGTACTGCTTTTAACATTATTGTTAGTTATTTTTGAATGCATGTTTTTATTCAAAGTGAAGTATTTAAAAATAGGTTATAGAGTGAGAGCTGATCTTAAGAATTCGAATCGTTAAAGTGACACGATAAACTGAATCTAGAATATTGGTGCAGTTGCAATTAAATCAAAAATTAAGTTTGTATGTAAATGGAAATTGTGAAATATTTATATAGATACCCTTTTGGTCTACTTTTTAGAAATTAGACATTAAATTAGGATCGACACAAGTAAAAGATTGTGTCTATTATTATATAGTAAAAATAGCTTTGTTTCTCGTTTAGTCTCGTTTAATGTTTTAACTTAAATGTTAAAATTATAGTATTTGTCAGCACTTTTAAACTGCTGTGACTCGTATGTTGACAGTAACTTATGCAAAAAGCGGTAGGAATAAGTAGGAAAAAAAACATAAAAATAATATGACTTGTTCTAATACAAAATATGGGGTACTTACAATAGTTTTGCGTCATGCAGTATATTTTCATTAGAAAGAAAACCATTCTCTTTTATAAAGTAGACTCCAATTTCAAGGATTCTTTCAATCTATAAATGGCCTTTCACAGAAATTAAAACTAAGTAAACATGTTAATTTTGAGCATAATGATATCTGTTTTTCGTGTGATATCAAGACGTTGTATTTTTATTAGACGTTGCAATCAGTCACGGATTGTGATTTTGGTAATTTTTTGCACTAAAATTCTCAAACTATGCTTTAACCCAAAAAAAATTCTGGGCCAATCCAAAAATATTATCATGTGATAATATTAAATCCGCCGACAAGTAGAAAACAATAACGCAAAACCAGGTCAATATCTTCATTAAATTAGATTTTATAGCCAAAATGAGCCTCACTTCTAAATAATTACCGAAATCGATAGATAAGGATATGTTATATAATAAAAATATTATTTAAATAACACAATCTCTAACACTAAATATATGAGCGGTGCTTTTTTCAAATTTGGATGAATGGATTTCAAATTTTAAATGATTCTTACATGGCGTCATGTAAGCTCTCCGTATGGATTTTATATAGAAATGGTAACGTTTGCATATATAGATGGTCGACGGTAGACGTGTAATCCACACGGGCTACCCAAAATGATAGCTGATATGTGTTCTGAAGGCGAAGTTGAATAGTCTTAACTTTATACATATGTTTATGCTGATGTTTTTCCCACCACGACATATAACTACAAGGAATATTATAAAAGTAAAGGGTTTTTAATAAACTGTCACAAATGTCGATGGTCTAATAATGTTTCTAATTGAACTTATTGAAAAGCGTTTCTAATAAAAAACGACTACACTTTAAATCATTTAAAACTATCCGTGACCATCAGCTTATATATAGTATCTGTAAAAACCTATAGTCAGCGTCTAGAATTAGGGCTATACGATTTTCATTTAATAAAACCGAATAAATGATAATAGAGAAAAAAACACTCCTCAAATGTAATATAATGGACTTAATTAAACGAAAATATTCGATTACCTCAATCAAGAGATGTATGATCGAATCGAAATAACCGGAACCCATCGGAAGCACCTCGCGCGCGCCACACGATACGTTTCTGGTATTAAATTCTCGAAGGTAGCGGCGCCCTCGGGTAAACCTTCGAGTTCTAAATAAACTGCAACGCACGGGGATTCCCCCGTGGACCACTTATACCTCAATTACTCGGACGCCGCTTTCCGTTTTGATTGACTCCTCGGCCACGGGTAGGTCTGTTAGGGTTTGTGGACCCTTTGAAGTGTATTTTGGTTTAATTTCGTTTCCGCTATGATACGTGTAATTGTTGAGGCGTGTACGGTTGCCGATGATTTTGATTAATGTGTACCTGCTGTATTCCAAGTAGACGAAATATCGATGTCGTTACACTTCAGAATTAATATCTACTATCTTTCAACCGCGTCTCTGCCCGCGCGAACATGGAATAAATTCTTTCGTCCTTTATATCGACTGATCATGCTGTCAACGATAGACCTGATGTTGTTCCTTCTTTTCATTTCAGTCTTGTCTCCGCTTTTGATTCCCATTCTGGAACCGACCTAGATATCTGTTCAAAATATAATTCATCAGTGGCTGATGTCACCAATAACCATTTATAAATCATGGCATATACGTTATTTTGATATATGAGCTATATTACTATAAAGTTTCAGCTAATTCTGTTCAGCTGTCAAAGCTTGATTGAGTAACACACATACAAACTTTCACGTTTATAATACTAGTAGGATTTTAAAATACTGATCATACCATCTTTGATATTTTTTTAAGGGCTTCAATGCGAGCGAAGGCATTTAAATATATTTAATCTAAGCTATTTAAATATATATTTAATGGAATGCTAGATGGCGTTGAAGTCGCTAGATTTGAAATTTTTTTGACAAACAATTACACCTGCCAAAATAATTTTTTTTACCCTTCATTTTTTTTTAAGAAAGTGTCCTATGTCCTTTCTAGTACCTTTGATAATATGTGTACAAAGTCTAACCATGATCAGTTGAGTAGTTTCTGCGTGAAAGCGTAACCAAGAAATTTACATTCACGTTTATAATATTGACAAGGGTTGGTGTTTACCAGTTTTAATTTTGTGTATATATTGGACATTAAATGGCAGTTTCGACGCTAGTAGTGTCATTATAGTAGTCTTATAAATAATATTTTTTATCAATTTTTTTTGATCAATTTGAATAAAAGTAAAACAAATTTGTGCATTTCAGTCCATAGTTCTCAATATTTTCATAATTCATTAATTTATTTTTTTTAATATATTTTATTAATAGTAAAACAATTATTTTGTGTTACAGTGGTAGTCCCTTTATAATCTTATTAAGAATCTTAATTAATTTTAATATGTTTTTTAATTAAATGAAAAAAACCTTTTTTTACTTACAAACCTATTCGTAGCTCAAGTATTAAAGAAGAAATTAAAAAGCATCCATTTTGAACATTTTTCAATGTTGTTCAATCTTTCTCTGAATTGATTAGTGGTCTACCAATTATCATGAAATAAATTTTTGTAACAAAAAGGCTGTGATTATTTTGTTTCGGTTAAACACCTAGATGCTTGAGAAACCATTGTTGGGAACTATTTTCTTTCTGAAACAATAAAAGAGATTCAGACTTAGGAGTGATCGACTGTTGCTTAATATGGATTTAATTGAAGGACCTTGAAGAACGGATTTTTTCAGAAAAACGTTTTGTAAAATTTGTCATTTCCTATATAATCGGAAGCGTGTATCAGTAGTGATTTTTTCTAAAGAATATAGAACACTTTAGGATGCACAGAAGTCGCTAAAACCTACGAAACGTTCTATTTCTGTATCAGTTTGTTGGTAGCATTTGTCAAAAATCTAGCTTTGCCTGCACTGCCTACTGCTGAGGCTTTATCACATTATTTGGTAAGCTTATATCTCTCTTTTCTCGACGCTTGTTGTCAGATGTGCCCATAATATTATTTTTCAATTAATTATTAGACCACAACAAATAAGGGTCATATCATAACAAAATAATACATACCAAATGAGCATAAGCTATAATATACCTCAGTAGTTAGAATAGCCCTTGGATCTCCTTTTTCTTTGGCATATAATTAAACATAACAAGCATTATGTTTGTTATCTTTTATTATGTTTTAGCACTGTCAAAAGTAGGACATTACAATATCTGTTAGTAAACGCTCACAAAGCTGCTAAAAGATGATAGGTGTTTGCATACAAACTCATTAGAAAATTAAGATTTATGTGCGAAATTAAGGCTTACACGCTTTTTCTTGTTAAAATTCTATTAAATGCATATTGAAATACAATTAAATTAAAATAAATAAAATGTTAAGTTACATATGGTTGTATCTATTTGAAAACGTCTGTCCGATACTTATCAACTTAATCAAAAATTTTTTAATCGTATTGGTTATGTTTAGGAACATCATCAAAAAATGTTTCGTTTGCCTTCACACACATTTATTCGAAACTATTTGTTATATGTAATCTTACATTAAATTGATATATTAGCTTCAATTATATTGGCATATCTATATAAATTGCTATACTGGAATAGGGAATATTTACGGCCTATTTACATTTCTATTTGCGCGAAATATATAAATCACATTATTTATTTCTTTAAGGTCGGCTTGAATAATAAACAGCGAAATTAAACTCCGTCGTATAATAAAGGCATTAATCAAAAGATCAAAGAAAACCGGACCTTTTTAAATGAATTTCCCTTTTGCTCCCGGATCGTACAGAAATGTTGTATCTAACCATGACACCCATTTTCGAAATTAAAGGACGTTTTAATTAAGATTAATTCAATACCAAATAATTAGTGATACTACATAACACATACAGGTCTTTTGATGTATAAAACAGACATCAGCATCAAACCTGCCGTTTGATTGCAAGTGTACGTCTAAGATGTCAATCAAACGTATCCATTGATATATCTTCATATCAAATACGAAATGCTCTGTGTCTGGCGATAAATAACTATATAAATAGATATTGATCATGAGATGCATGAAAAACCTTAAAATGGTTTTACGCTATAATTCAAGGTATTAGGGAACATTTCGAGTTGTTGTTATTATCGGCCAACAGATTTTAATTCGTATAAAAAACAAAATATGATGACATTGTATTGTATTGTCTTAATTTTAGTAGCGAAACTTTTCGCTTTCGGCGTTTATTTATACATAGAGTTGATATAAAACGAAAATAGAAATTGGATAAGTTTGCATGGTGCATAAGCACAAAGGTTTATCTCGGTGTCTAAATTATTTGTAAATAATGTGTAATGTTTACATAATCAACTGTTTGATGAGCACGTGATATCATTAGATAACTGTGACTCGCTATTTTGTAAGTCGGTAAATTGTAATTTGATGAAACATTCTGAAAACCAAAGAAAATTGATTTGATATTAATTATTTTAAGATGACTAAGTCGTGTCTCATTTGCATCGCACGTAAACGGTACGCGTTGAGAAATTGTATTAAGAGTTAGTCACGTAAATGAAAGCATGTGCGAAACTGGATTAAATTATTTGAATGTAATGTTCTCAGTTATATGTGTTTTTATAAAATATCAATTCTACACAAATATTTTTTATCGACTCAATTCAATTTAATCAGTGCTATACAATACTAAAAAAAAGTATTTTAATTTAAATCTTCGTATATTTTAGAATCAATGCATGAAACGTGTGAATTATAAGCTTATAATTTATGTCGTTTAAAAACAATATATTTTTGACTGGTCATTATATCGAGAACAGCGATGGATTGCTATAGCTTCGTATGACTGCTTTTAGGTAGTGCGGTAGCCGGAAAGCGATGTGACGGAATAAAGATAACTAAAATTTCTTGCAAATGACAATGATGAATTGAGTTTTAGAAGAACCATTATATCGACTTGAAACTAGATCGAGCTGCTGTCATTGTGGTACAATAATAATTTAATAATTTTAATAATTCCAATTACGTAAGTGGGTACCATGAAAATATTTCGTTTAAAAGCAAACACTTTATTAAGAATCGAAGTCGAAAGCCATTACAATAACTAGAAATTATTGTAGTTTTATTAATAATCCGGCGAGTCCTTGAAAATTGGACATTTTTGTTGTTTTTTGGAATATTTCTAATGCAAACGAAAAAGGGAATTTAAATATCCCCTCGATCTCTTTTAAAATAAGGTCATTTACATCTTAAGAGAATATTCATGATATAAAGTCTCGTAGAAGAACTACATGGAATCAATCAAAGACTAAGCGTTAGGTAGATTTTATACTGATTGATATTACGAGCACAAGACTTTTTTAGGTTGTTCTCTATTGGTCAGTCCGCCTGCACAAAGCGATAGGAATATCAAAGTGAATCGAGCGGTCCCCTTAAAACCGCAACAGACTTGTTAAAGGGACTGCCAAGGAAACCATTAGCGAAATTATAATTATTTACGAATTGTCAAAAGTCCTCAAGGGCGAGTAGTTATTTTTTTTATATTTCTCAATTTTTTTATTAGGTGTAAATCGGTATACATAATTCTATCTTAAGCCTGAGCTGATAATAATAACGAAATACAAATAAAATTCAAACTTCGCTTCTATAAAAGTATAAAATAAAAATGATAGTCAATAAAAGTGAGACACGAAAAAAAAATTGTAAAAAAAAAGAATTCTGCAAGATGGATTAGGTGATTTATTAAAATAACGAATTGCTAAACATTAAAAAATAAGCTGCAACACGTGTATAAGGTTTCTCTTAAATTTTCCTTATAATGAAGTAGATTTTTAGGAATCTACGATATTATCTACTGAACGTAGGGGACTTTGACCATTCGACGTGGAGTCGCTTATAGTTTCTTTTCATCTTTTAATTTTTCTAATCCCTCTCACTGTTTTTTTTACTTGCTTTCGTGGCTCTTTCTAAGCTCAAAAACCCAAGCGAGTGACGATCAATAACTAACGAAAATAAAAACATTCCTTTTCTAAAATATCTAATTCCCGAAAATATTAATACGTACACCTAAAGAACACAGTTGTATGCGTGTTCCAACATACACTTGCCCATTATTTACTGAACGCCACTATTATTATAGGGGTTGGTAATTATCTTTGACAGCCCGTGACTTATAATGGATTTGTGGGATGGCGGAAGGGTAACACGTCTGCATTGGGGTGACAAAAACCCGATAAAACCACTACTAGTACTACAACTGGCAACTTAAAACTACGAGAAAACATCAACCATATTAGAATACAATGATCGAATAAGGAGCTGATATTCAAATAGTCAGAAACATTGCGTATAAACTAAAATGTACCGCATTAGAGTTTTGACCCGTGGTGAGTTGACGAATGGGTATTTAATTTATGTCAAATTAAACCTCTCGTTCTGTGCTTCGAAGAGCACGATAACCTCTCTTACGTTAGTTGTTAATGTTAGCGACGGTACAGTGTTGTTAACGGCTGTCGGTCATCAATAACTCCTGACCTAACAGAGCCCATATGAAGGGATCATAATTCGAGTCCCTCAATTAGGATTAAAACGTTTTTGGGAGTGTATACCTCAGCAGTGGGGCTATTAAAATTTGATTCTACGATGTCATTGAAAAGTTTTCTTAGAGAAAATTGTGCACCGAAGAAGATATCTATAATGTATAGATTGTCTATTGAACCACTGATTTTAGTGGTTGAATTTCAACCGAGAGTTGAAGCTACTAAAATCCTACGGATAACCGTTAACAAAACATGTAACGTCTCGATGTATATAAGCAATAATAATATATATGAACACAATCGAAGAGTAAATACATACTTTTGAATACAAAGCAATACGCGGAAAATTCGGTCTCCGCTTGAATATGATTTTTCGTTCTCATTTCTTTCCAGACATCTGTCTTGCTAAAATTATGTAAGAGTACGAGGGCGTCGCATCGGAAAAACACATTTATCGGTTTTTCTTTTTGTACTTTTTCGTTAAGTTATGACAACCAAAGGACAAAAAGAAATGCAATGTTTTTGTGAGGTACATTTATTAAAATACAAATATAAAAAGGATAGGTAGATTATTTATAAGTACATACAAAATTATTTTATTTAAAAAATAAGTTCGATTTTGAAAACTTCCTTAATAGTTATATAAAAAAACAATTTAGTTTATACATACCACGGAATTTATTGAAGTTTGTATCAGAAGTGAAGGGAAGTATCGCGGTGATCTGCCTTCCTTGTTTGGACTTCACTGGACCACTTTTGATTAGTGTATAACGAAAATGAAGACTCCACGAAAGCAGCAGAACCTATTTCCTCTTTGATGTATTTTTGGTTCTTACCTTGTCAGGTTAAAATTTTAATGACGGTGGGATGCTCTAATTTCACCAAAAACGTAATAAAATTACTCGTATAAGTTAGGTTAGATTAAAAATTTACAGAAAAAGATTTTTTTATTTATTTTTGTTTATTTATCTATAAGTAGTATTTATGGCCAGAATTTTAAAAGTATGAAAAAGAGATTAAGAAATATCTAAATTGATGATTTATCGAGAACTTCTCGGAGGTATGTGAACTTTTCGCGAAATGCTTTTTGAAAAACAAGACTGGCTTTATACAGGAACTATATTTGTTCATTTATTCTTAGTATGTTATTTAGTAATCAACACGCTTATATTAAGTAGGCTTGAATATATGCAAAAAAAATTTAAGAAACCAAAATTCATCTACTTATCGTCAAATACATTTAAAACTTAGCAAGTATATCTGACTTTTTTTGACTTACCACTATGAAAAATCAAAAAATTTCATAAAACTGGAAAGTTATTGTTCCGAGTAAAGTCTCTTTATGTGTGCGTGCACGCCTGTGTGAACGAGCGTGCATATGTGCAGTTTACGACATTCGAAAGGAATCCACTCCATTTAAAATTCCTGAAACACCGATTAATTTTTCGTTAGATTTTGAAGAATCTCAAAAATAAGTTTCATATAAATGTGTTTTAGAAATATTTTTTAGACCACTCTACAGATTGATACCAAAATCGAATCAGCTATTTTCTCCAAACACTTGCATCGACCGCAATAAAACTACATAAAAATTGGTTTATCTATTCAAGAGACATCACAGAAGATTTTTTTTTGAAATACTATATTCTACAATTTTATTTTGAATACAAGTACATTGTTAGGTAACAGTGTATTTTAAAGTTGTTAAGGAATATAAATATTTATTAAAATTTAAGTTTCTATATTAAAAGCGCTTGTAATACAAAATTATAAAAGATACAAATGGTGCGATATATAAGGTTATCCTTTTAAACATGGACATTTAACCTGTGCTTTTGGGTGTTTATAATTGTAGTTTAGGATCGAGCCTACGGAGTCGTAAGGTTTAATATGAACTAAAAAAATTGAGTAGAGACAAGTAATAATATCTTAACTCTAAAGGAATCGACTTATACAATCTTTGAAACGTTTAAATATACATATATATCCACTAAAATAAATTATTAGGAAACGGAGAGAATCACGGAAGATTATAACTAAATCTGTGACGTCGATCACGGAACAGGGGTGCCTGCAGACCTCACTTTGTCCTAAGTAGTATACAGTAAGTAGTGATCTAAGTAGGCTTCGCGGCGTTAAGTGTGCCACTCACTATCTCGGCCGGCTTATCTCGGAGCTTTCGCTTCGATCAGCCGCCGCGGCTCGACTATTACTTATAACTTTAATCATTGTACGAGATTGTGATTAGTAATTAAAGCTGGATGTTAATGAGTCACTAGCGATGACTGTAACTAAGGATAGAAAACAAACCTCGATTAGGCCCTTTCGTCGATGTTGGCAATGTCTCGAACGTGCGTCGTCAATAATTTATGAAGATTTTGAAGGCTTTCATTTGATACTTTTAGAGTATAAATGTTGGATAAAATGTTGCCAAGATTTGGACATGAAAAATTATCCAGAGTAAAGAAAGTTAATTAGTATCCACCAACTCAATTTCGTGGAGAACTCATTCCGTAGTATGTTGGGGTGCCAGAAAGATTCTATGAAGAATTAAAACTTAAAAAATCAGTTTTAATTTATATGTATTTGTTTCTGCTGACTATAAAACAATGCTTATTCAAAAATGTCGGTTTGTGACTGAATTTAAAGTTATTATTTATGCTATGCAATTATTAGTCAAACATTCAAATAAATTAGTCGCTTATTGAAGATTTGTAATAGAAATTGTCATCATCATCATCACCATTATTTGTTCAAACTTCAATTAGTCGCAATGACTTAAAGGGAAGTCCCTATACACCGAAGGAAGCGTAACTGTGGGAGAGGATTGTAAGTTCAAGCCTGGGCTAAGAGTGACGGGAGTGTGGAGCCAGTTCCTTTAGCCAGAAACTGGGGTCGAGATTAGGCTATAGATACTAAAGTGTGTCAATAAATATAGTGGGATAGGAGGTACGTTCCGTTTGTCTTTCCGTTCTTCTTTTCTTTCTTGGTGCAAAGCTTTCATTGCTCGTTTCTGGGTATGGTTTACTGGCTACATTTCAATTTCTACTTGAGGAGTTGGAATAGAAATTGTTTGGAATTTTGACATTTATGAAAATACCTATTTATTTTGCGGCAGCATAGCACATTTTAAAACTATAATATTATTATTAATTAACTAATTATTTTACAATTTAATTATATAAGTAGAGAATTTTATTAAATAGAAGCTTAAAATCATTTAATTTCTATCACTGAGACCGACGTTTAGCATATCATCAATAATAATTTACTATAAACTCACGCCATTTCCCAGAAGGGTACTATAAATTTTCCCATGGGACGATCTTTTGCATGTCTCTCTTGCTTCACTGACATCCACTCTATCCATGTCAGCTCGTCGATTTGGTGCTGAGCCAGCCCATTTTAATATGCCACTAATTTGAGGATTTTCTAGTGCAAACCTTGCAGTGTTTCCATTGTACATATTCGCTCTATAGATTTGTCTTGTCAGTCTATTTCATTCATCTTCTCCAGATGGCCAACCACCACGACATACCTTTACACACACACACACACACACACACACACACACACACTCACACACACACACACTCACTCACACACACATACACACACACACACACACTCACACACATATTATATATATAAACTTGTTCTTGGAAAATAAAGTATTTCCATGTCCATATTAATTTTATGAGTCGGATGCTTGTTCCCGGATTTAATATTCTATTTGTCTTATACAGGAAAACATCTCTCGCAGAATTATTAAATCATAAATTTGAGCAAAAGACTTACACAGTGTAAATTGTAATTAGACATATATTAAATTTCAACAAAAGGAGAGATGGTGCTTTTCATCAAACAAAAATTTGATTTGTAGTTTTTTGGAATTAAAAATTGGTTTTATTTTTGATCGTAATCTATCAGAATTTATATTGGTTTTTACTAATTTAAATTTCTTTAATGTCCAGACAATCTAAGGAAAATTTCCGAACGAGACGTTGTAGTACGCTTATATTAATTTGATAATTCGTCTTGATTAAAATAAAAACAGTTCATTTGAATTTTCAGCTCGGTCCAAAGTACACAATTAAAAGAATAAAATGAAAACCATCTAATTAATATTTTCATTTCCATATTACACGTCTTTAAGTCGACTGGGTTGATTTGTCACCTATGGGTTTTCTTGAATAAATGTTCATACGTATGTTTTCGTAATGAGGAAAACGTCTGAAAATGTTGCAAACGAACGTTTTCTAAAAAATAAAAAAAGACACTGTTATGAATAGGCAGAGCTGGTGTTTATCCAATTTTTTATAAGGAGCCCGATGTTAGACACGATTTTATGACTAGGAGGAAATTGCGTAAAACATGCCGTACTTAGTATGATAACAGGCACGTGTGCCTTTATATTTCTAGGGTCTTGTTATTTTAAAATAGGACACTGATGCTTGAATCAATGCGCAGGCGCCGGTTTAAATGACGGGTCCTCGCTTCTGTATCAGCTATTTAGTACACATCAAAATACCTAACATTTATCTGCCCTGCTTATCGGCCGAGGTTTCATCAATCATTTTTATATAAAATGTTCTATTTTTACCTGTACAAATTATTAATGTAATAAATTTATAGTGTACTGGTAAAAGTAACATTGATATTTGATTATGGACATTTTTAAGTCTAAAACTTGGACAACTATACAATTTTATATTTTATTTAATAATTATTTATGCATAATTTATTTCTCACTTTGTCGGTACTCGTTTGTTGGTAGTGTCCATATGTTTATATTTCTATATCTCTTAAATTATAGAATCAGGTCAAGTCCGCATACAAATTATAATGAAATGTATCGAACAAGGGCGATCTACTTGTTTTAGTGATTATAATTAATATAACGTTAACTGCCTACCTAACCAGTTCGTGGAAACAAGTGCTTATAAAAACATATGTATTTTAAATTATTAGGTTTATCATTTTTTTTTAATATTATCCTGAAAGAGTGTTTCTAAATAAGGTAAAGTTGTTTATTTCATAATTATATTCAATAACCACTTACAGTCCAGTTTAATAATGCCGGCGTCTGTCTTCGTATTTACGTACAAACACAAATTAACAAATTATATTCGAGTCTCATTATCGAGTGTATTACTTAGACATTCACATTGTTTTCATTCTATGCCCACGGTATATACTCAAAACTACTATACCGAAACTGGGAACGTAAAGAAATTGCAAACATAGTTTCGGTAGTTTCATAATAAACTTTCTATAGAGATGCAGTTGCTGAATCACTACACAAAGAAGGTGTCGAGAGTTCTAACTTCTGTCCGAGTTTATTCATGTTTATTCAGTCCACGTTATAAAGATAATTTAATTTTGGACCTTAATTGTGAATTGTGTGCTCTTCATTTAGATTACGTTTTTAATTAAAATATAATTATTCCTTAATCTAGTGTAATTTAATGAAATTATTTTATTTTATTTCGTGGAAAAGTAAGATATCTAAAAATTTAAGTTTCCATTAATGTTGTCACCTTATGTATTCAGGCAATTATTCTTGCAAGAATTCTGTTTCATTAAGTACATTATTTAAGTCTGAAAATATTGTCTTAACGTCACTGGAATTTTTGGCGATTTATAGTTAAAATTTACTCAATAATTTTACTTCATAAATTAAAGTAGTAGTTACGACTACAAAAATAATGTAGTAAAATATGGACGTACATAGTTAATGTGAATGAAATTAAGTTTCTGGAACACCAGTAATAAAACGCAATCCCCTAAAATCTCTTTTAGGACTTTTTATAGTTTACATCAATGATATGGAATATTGTAATGGACTACAACAAAATATAAATCTATTGACACGTTGTGACAAGGTCTTTTGTTCCTTCATCGGCATTCAATACATAAACATAAACAAAATTTTAACAAAACCGACTTCAATAAGAAAACTATTCCAAAACAAATTAATATGCACTAAAAGTAAAAAATAATTGCTTATTCTTATACAACTTAATAATCAATTTACTTTTTCTACATGAATAGAAAAGTAAGGTGTCAGCCAAGGAAACACTACAATATATTTAGCAATAGACAGCTACTCCAAAATAACAATAGGTAATCGTTCACATTATATTATCGTAATAACTCCTCTTCCTATTTAATTTTGAAGTCGGTTAAAAATGATTCGTCACATTGAGTAATATGCGTTTAGTCTCGTGTTTTAACTCCATACGAGTTTCAAGCGTAGTTAAGTGCGGCTGTCTAATAACAGAAAATATATAATAGTGAACATAAACTTAATTACGTTTTAAATAACATAGCTTCCAATAACCTACATA
>BGZK01003279.1:0-28452 GCA_005406025.1 Eumeta japonica
GTGATTATTCGTCTAGTTAATGCGTGTTATTCACACACGCCACGTGTTTCGATGCAAATGGTAACTTTTTTGATGTCGATGACGTAGATTTCTCAGTTTTAGTGCCTAATACCAAAGACTACACACATTTATGTTGTATGTACTCTTTTATAGCTATTGCACCTATTCCGTATAATAGAATCGACAATAGAAGATATATTTATACACACGCACGCATACGCACACACACACACACACACACACACACAAACACACACACACACACACACACACGGCGCGCGCGCGCTGTTTGATTGTGTATATAAATATGTCTTCAGTTGTCGTTACGTAATATATGGCGGCGGCTCAAAGAGAGATACTGTGTATTGCTACCTAATTATGTTAGAACTACGTATGATCGTAACACTGCATCGATTTTATCATTCATATCGTTGATACTTTTCTATGCAAGTCAAACATTGGGCAGAGTCAAATTCTACGCACTCAGTTCGTTTCATTATGAAATTTAAAAAACCATTTTGTACGTATGCATAAATAAGGTTGCTATTGCGATGACGCATTTTAGCGGGGGCTTTGCGTGGCCTCGGATGATGGAGGGAGGGGGGCTGGAGGGAGAATCACGTGGCCGCACCGAACGCGTGATACATTGTGACGAGTGGTGGAGGATTATTCATTAATAGCGTTGTCTAGGAAACGTTAAGTATCGGGTTCGATCACGATTTTACGGGCGAATTTAATGATGGGTTTTTGAATCAAATAAAACCACCCGATCGGGGTCTCGGAGAGCATGACAAGCTGGCGTTAGAAGCCGCCGCCGGTCAGAGTTCACGGTTTAACAGTTTCATTTGAGTTCTCAATAGGCTTCGGGTGACAAGGACTCCATATAAACTCAATTATAAAAACCTTTTACATATCAAAAGTATTAATAATTTAATTGCGCGTTGTTAAAAAATATTCTCCCACACATCGTTTTACATCGCTGTCTGTACTCCTATTGCAGTTTGTAATAACAAAAAATATTTTACGTATAAAATAATTACAAATTAACGATCCTTGGATTTTTTCTATTTTATTTGTACTGTGCGATACGTTGTCTTGCCAAATTGCATGATTCTAGGTCCATCGGAAGTACCTTATAGGTTCTGATTTACTTATGAGTTTCAAAATATTTACCTTAGGCTTTACCTATCGGTTTTATTTTTTATTATTTTGACGTAGAAGCTTAATTTTTTCAGCTTCAAGGGAGCACATACCATGACTACGTATTTGATATTAATTTTAATTTCGTGTTCTCCTCCTTGTGTTCTTAAGTAAACGGGTCTTGATAGACAGATAAACAGATATATAACGAAGTGACTCTAGAAGAGTTTTTTTTTTCTAAGGTACGGAACCCTAAAATCACGTACTCATACATATTTTTCTATTAAATTAAAACCCTTTCCATGTATTAAAAATATGAAAATGTACGATTCGTCTATAATCCAAATGAAAATTTATGGGACTTACTTTCTTCCGTACTCAAAGAATGCTAACGGGACCCTATTACTAAGGCTCCAAGGCTGTCCGTCTGTCACAGAGTTCCATCTTTTGAAACGAAATAGATAAACATTTGAAATTTCCACAGACTGTATGGCTACTATAACAATAGATAATGAATATAAAATAAAGTTAAAAAAATAAAGGGAGTCCCCATACAAGAAGCGTTTATTTTGGCGTTTCTTGTTCCATCATAATGTTTCTTATTAACTTTTTAAATTTTTTTTATGGAACTTCGTCCGCCTCGTTTTTCCAATTGTGTGTATCACTTTTATTTTTTGAAAATAAATCGACTAGCAATATGTTTTTACTTAATTTGTTCAAATCCATAGATTCGGGATTATTTAGTTAGTAGTAGATATAATTTCTCGTGGTTATTGATTCAAAATCAAGTTACTCGCTATTCCATTGACGTATACACCACTTTAAGGGTGTATACGTTTTCGAACAGGTGTCGACGAAAGACAAGCCATTGAGTAACGATGGAAAAATTCATATAAATTTTATATTATTTGTGTTATAACTGAGCGTCGATAACAATTTATTTATTATTCTCCTTTTTCTCAAATCGCATAAGTAGAGGAGTACTTAAAAGAGAATTAAAAGATGCATCCATCGCGGTATATATATTTTATTGACCACTATCTGGGCCCGTATTTTGACTTACAAATACACGCTGACGCAACGTTAGGGTAAGCTACAATAAGATATATTGGCTGTTGAATCTTTCTTGGTTGTTCAACAGTGTATTAATGTAAATGGTGTATTCACAAAAACGTTTCTTTTCTTTCTTTTATTCTTGAAGAATGATAGTCATGTTTTGTTATAAAACGATACCCTGAATTGATTTTATATTTTTTTTCGATACATAATTAAATTGAGGCTATGATGAAAATCTGACATCAAACATTCTATATGTAACTACAAACTTAAATATAATAACTTTCTTTTAATATGAAATATACATGAAACCGCACAGAATAATTTAACCATGCGTTTGTATACAAATTTTATATTTCATATACATTTATGAAGGCAACTTTTCAAACATAACAAAATAAGTGAGATGAGATATGACCATCGATGTAAAAAAATTAAAAGTAGGTAGAAACTGTAACAAATATACGTGTTTAACCTTGAAATTTACAAGTTCATCTTTTAAACGCTCTGATACTATGATATTAAATATGATATGACATTCGATACTAAATAAAAAAAAAAACTAATAACTAACTACTAGCTTTTGCCCGCAACTCCGTCCGCGTGGACACATTGACATACAGACACACGATACATAATTACTCATTTTCTATATCAAGTAATCTTGCTATTAGAAGGGGAGCCTACGATGCTGAATCGGGATTTTCTCGAGCGTCATAGAGACCTATTGGGTTGCGAAGCTTAGATGATAAAAAGAAAAAAATGTCATATAGTACATATCTTTTCATTGGTAGGGGAAGCGGCTATAGATTTTTAAAAATGTAAAAAAAACTGTTGCATGGACATACTCGAGCGCGTCAGATATTGATAGCATCTATGTCCTACGTATTTATAAAAATGTAAGTATATTAATATGACTGTTTCCGTGGTGGGGGTGGTAGTACGTAAGGGTTGAAAATGAAAAAAAAAAATATCGAGCGAATTAGATTTTCTAAGGGGATGTTAAGTGAATCTAAAAAAGCTCTTATATACTAATCTGACGATTTGGATGTGACGTAAACTCGCGGCCATTATTAAAATGTTCAAAAAAAATTCGCCATTTTGAAATACTCAAGCGCGTCAGATTAAGATATATATGGGTCATCTTTATGTCCTAGACGTGCTGTCTCATAATCTGACGATTATCTGGAGGGATTCGCCTAATCTGACAATAAAAAAAAAAATTAAATCATTGAGCGTAATGAATTGAAAAGCTCAAGAAATAGCATGCAAATAAAAAGTGTATGTTTTTTTAAGTAGAATACTTTTATTTCTTTCATCCTTAGGGGAATAAAGGCGCGCAAAGGGGAATACATGCAACACGCAGCTGCACGCATTAAACTTTATCGATGAATTTTTGTTACTTCCGCTAATGGAAATCGTCAGATTATGTTTTTCGTCATCCTATTATTTCCTACAAAAAAAAAAAATAAAATTTAGCCACGCTCGAGAATGTCTAGATGACGTTTTTACAAGTTTGTAACCCTCCCACATCTTTACGTAACTCGCGAATTGTCAGATTAGTGGAATATACACTTTTAGCATGTAATTAACTCGCCTTACCTTAATCTGACGCGCTCGAGAATTTCAAATGATCAATTTTTTTTACTAATCTGATTCCTTGTTTTCGGGGCGGCTATATACATGGGGCTCATATTTGCTGGAGGTATTCAACAGGGTACAAGGATGCCCCTTATGATAATCTGTCGCACTCGAGTAAATCCCGAAACCCCTCTTGGGCTCCCTACTATATCATTGCTACCAATCCGATCCCGTTTTCGATTGAACCGTATCTTACTCTTTCGCCTCCCTCTCAATCCTTATCTCTTTCTAACACCGCTCCTTCTCTAAGCAAAGCAAACAATAAGCATGACCGACAAAATAAAACAAAATTAATGAGTTTAAATTTTTTAGATATAAGGAGTCATACAGATAAACATATAATGAAAAAATTGTATGCTCTAGTAATAGATTGAAGTTCATTGAAATCAAGTTTAGCTATTATTGAGCTACGCAAAAACAGATAAATGAACGAACAGTCACAGACAAAAAATAGCTTATGTCTGTTCCCCGGTGTCAAACTATCTGTATGTCAAATTTCATTCAAATCAGTATAGCGGCTTAGGGGTAACAACATAGCAGATAGACAGACAGAGACACTTTCTCACGTAGCTTATACATTATAAAATGATATATTTTATTGGTACATCTAAGTTCATTCAAATTATCAAATTATTATAGCTCAACAATGTCAAAGCTATTGTCGAGCTATAAAAAAACACAAACGAACATACACAACACACAAAAATAGGTTATGTCCTTTCCGGTACTCAAACTATTTTCATATCGAATTTTATCTAAATCGGTTTAGCGGTTTAAGCGTGAAGAGTAACAGACAGGCAGACACACTGTCGCATTTACAATATTAGTATGGATAAACAATATTTATCACAATTTTTATGGTATCCATCTAAAAATCTTTTCCTGCACTACAAACTAGTTTTCCCTTCGCGGCTTCGCCCGTACGGAATTCGGTCTGTCACAAAGTTTTTATCGAAATCCCTCTCCTCTTTTTGTATATTTTTCTATAAGTCGAGCGCGTTTTAAAAGGAGGGTCGAATGTAAGTTTTGGTTTCTCTTTTTCCGTCCGACGTCTTTGTTCGTTCGTAGTGTGACCCCTATAGGCCTTGGACTTCAATAGCCATTATTATTTGCCTTAAAACTTCTCAGATGACATTTTAAAGGTGGATAACTTTTCTTCTGATATTTTAAATGTAATAAGCTTATTTTCTGCTTAAGTCAAAGCTTATCCACCCGTGAAAACCCACAAAAAAAAAACAAAACATTTTGCCCTGCATGCCAATTATCTACTTTTGTAAAAACAAAAGTATAAAATTAATTAATATTATGTACTTATACCAAAAACAATTAGAATGAACTATTTCTTAAATAATCATGTAATAATAATATAAAATGTAAATAAATAAAAATAATACATACCAAGAATTAACGTCAAATCTATAAACGTAGGTACTTAAAAAATGTTTTTAATTGCATGCAAATAATGAATTATAGTAAAATAATGAAAGGAATAAAATTTAATTTAAATATGAAAAATCAAGATAATAATATTTATTTTCCTATGCAAAGTATAATATCAATTTTATCTTTTTATTTGAATATATTACAAATATTAAGTCAAAAATTAAAATATTTTAAAGTTGTTTCTAAAGGCTTGATTCAATTTGGAAAATCCGCGGGGCCAAAACTTTCCTCTTCTGATGCCGATTCAAACGAGCCCAATTTCGAAATTCTAGGGTTACTTATCGACGATATAGATTGCGCGGGGCTGCGGTATCCCAGAGGGGAAGTGGCAGAGGGAAGGAAATTGACAAGGGATTGAAGGGCAGAGGGGGTATACCCCTCTGGGGTGTATGGTCACCATTTGATGACAGGAAATAGATAAGAAATGAAGTAATGCAAGGTGGGAGGTCGTAGAACACAGGAAATATATTTAAGAATAAACAGGAGTATAGTAGTACGTTTTCCTTCTAATGTTTTTTCTTTTCGAGCTAAGAAAAAGGAAGACGTGGAAAGCAAAATTTATTTTAAAAGTCGCTGTTTGTTGAGTGCCAGTTTCTAAGCCCAATTAGGAAATCTACTATACTTTTTATTAATACTGTACTTAATCTATTTTGTATTATACAAATAAAAGAATATTTGGATCTAAATTTTTATAGTCCTAGAATTTACAGCATTTCAAATTAAAACAGTATAATATATTAGCATTCATATCTTAAAATCGATATGCTGGAATTTTCATAGCATCATAAGATTTTAATTAGTCTAACAAACACAGATTACTCAAGCAAAAACTATGATGTTGTGATTACGACAATACTACGAATTGTTTCACATCCTCGTGTTTTTCTCGTGTAATTCCGATAGAAAATCGATGCGGGAACTATCGCGTAGCGGAGGTTCCCGCCCGCCCCCACCACCAGAGGGCCTGCGAGTCACATTTCACGTTTGTACTCAATATATATATTTACGTAAACATTGATATTTACGAAACACTCATTAAATTAATTTAACAAATATTTAAAATATATTACTATTCAAATATTATTTGATAGTGCAATTATTAAGTAACAGTAGTGCAGTAAATATTTAATAGCGAGTCCCGAGCAATTGTTGAAACTGGCAGCGCTGTCCTTCCAACGCGATGAGTCAGCCAGGAGGGCGGATGAAGCGATGTTTCGAGTTGACCATCTGGTTGAAATAAACTTCATAGATGTAAACCGCCATTGTTTCATTTTATCGCTGTTACAACAAGTGCCCTATTCTGTTTATATTGTTTTACATTGCGATTGTGCTTCTACATGCGTGTATTACCGTCGGTTTGTTAATCATGCAGGAAATGTACGTACATTCTCGTAGAGACGGCTACTACAATATGCAATGAAATATATTAAGATTATTTATAATTTCATTACGATTTGTTTCCTTTGTTCGAACGAAGTTTTATGTTGTTAAAACTAATGTAATGGGCACCGATATTTATAGATACGCGTAGATAAACATTGAATCGTGTCCGCTTAAGTAATACCGAACTGCCGGTATATTATATTAGTATGGCCGTCGAACGACACAGAGCAATGGAGGAATCTAGAACGGTTTTAACCCATAATTAACATTGAAATTGCAAAAATTAATATTAAAAAATAATGCTTTTTGCGCTTGTGAAGTCGTATAGGAAACAATCAAGAATCTTGAAAAAAAGCGCGAATTCACTTTATACATATATACGGTATATTACGAGTATTACGACATATATATGGTAAAACATTGAATGAGATTCCTGATTATTGGAGATATTAATAAATGTGTTTATTTACATTCACGTTACGCAGTATGTGTATTTATTTATACGTGTATAATTTTAAATTAAAATGAATGAATATAATGAAGAATTTAAGGTAATCATCTTTCAATGTAGTGAAAATTATGTGAATATTAGCGTAAAAAATTAATTACTGTTTTGGAATTCCATTCGCACATTCTATTTACAAAGATCTGACTAGTTATTTGAGTGAAATCGGTTTTCGTACTTATTCAATGTAAATTGAGATAGAATTTTCGTGATGCAACGTTTGCACAATTACTCTCAATAATTTGAAAAACCACATAAAGAGAAAAAAAAATCTGCTTGTGTATTACCACCTACTTCTCTCACTATGTGACATGCAAACCTCAAAATAACATACTACATACAATACTCTTGTATACATGTGATACATTGTACATATAGACGTATTTAAGCTGAAAACATCTAACCCTGTAATGTATACCTGAACACTGAAAAAAAGGAAAATAGACAGGTCGATATTTACTTATAGAGATTCACTGGATCAAAAAGTGCAATACGATTGAAGTGATTATCGAAACTGAATCAGACTAGCAGAAGATAGACAAGGTGTAAAAGAAAGCAGTTTCCCAAATATTTGGGGTTGCAAAAACAGATAACAAAACAAGGATTCGAGTGAGGAGTAAACGATGCTAGGTAGCCTAATCCCCTCATTGTATATATTTCAAAAGTGTCTATTTACTTTTCCCATGTCCCGTTTTTGGCTATAGGTTTCATAAAAACCATAAACTGTATAAGCTATTCCTCTTCTTTCGGGCTGCAAAGAAACTTTTGCTCTTTTCTCAACCGCACCACCTTCGGTATATCGGCATTTCATCAATTATAATAAGGTCTAAAGCTTATAAAGTAAATTTGATGAAAAATATTCAAAGAACTTTAATTATATCTGTGTTTTCCTTGTTCGTCTTATATGACCCTGTCATGTCTTTACGCGTCTTCACTCTTGTTTGTTATCTACGATTTCTACCAATAAGTTCCATCAAGGGTCTTAAACTATTCGGTTTCAGATTTTCTCAATGCTGCATTTCGTAAGAATTTTTTTATGAAATATACATCGATGGTAATACGAGTCAAGCCGTCAAAGCTTTATTATGATTTTCGCAAAAGACATTTTTTTATTTGGAAGCGTTAAGGAAAACGTTTGAAGGAAAAAAATGTAATGAGGTGTCATGCAACACACGACAGAAGCAAAGCTTTTTATACATCGTAACTAGCATCTACGCAACTGAGATTCGTTCAGCGTTGACTGTTTTAAAATTGAATTTTCTTAAAAAAAAAGTCAATCTTATGTACATATGAATAATAAATAAATTATTAATGCGCTTCATTCAATACAATTTTAAATCTGCTATATTATGGATGTTGTTTTAAAGTTTACCTATCATTAGTAATGAGTTTTTGAGGTTAGAATCAGTTTCACCGTAGTTAAATAGGGTTTTAACCTAATACTTTTTAGCCATATTATATCGCGCATATGTTGAGGACTTTTAATTAAAACGAATTGCCCCGGCAGACTTTTTTCTGCACTTTCTTATAGGTGGCTTTCCCGTATACATTAATGCCTGCAGCTGCACCAGCATGGACATAGATTTTTTTTTCCTTTATGTTAATTTTAATCTCGTTATCATTTTCGATTCCGGTCCCAGTTAAATTTTTGATCCCACATTTTTTTCGACCCTAGTCTCGTTCTCGATTCTGCTCTCCATCTCGCTTTCAATTCTGATTCCATGCATGATTCCATTGCCGCAGATCGTTCTTGATTTCGTCTCGATCTAATCCCGATTTCGATTTTGCTCCCGGTCTCGATTGCATTTTCACTTACGATTCAGTTCCAATCAGTTATCCAATTTTAAGGATTTTTTCATGCAGGAACTCCAAAAATGTCGCGATGAAAAGTACCTTAAAAGTGGTCCAGTAATCTCTCTACCTTCCAGTGAAAGTCGCATAGTGATCGATTTAGCAGTTCCGAAGATACCCCGGGAAAACAGACAGATAGATACAAAAGGTTATTTTCTTTCATACAAACCTTTTCCTGAAAATTAGGAACACAACCAAAAAAAAAATCAAACAAATCGGTCTAGCCGTTCTAAAGTGATGCTCTCCCGTACTTGTGGCAATTGATTTTTATATATAGAGAAGGGTACATAAAGAAAAATTTGGTTTATTCTAACATAATTGTCATTTCCGTGATCAAGTTTCTTGAATGCATATGAGCCTAACAAGATCTTAGACATCTCAAAAAACGTGATTGTGATTGATTATCATTATTCGATTGATCAGTCAACTATAGAGCTCTTATTATTATTCGTTAGCTAAGGCAATTAATAATTCCAGTATGTATATGAAAAATGGCTATACCAACTAAATCATCTTAACAAATTCAATCAATATTTTGTCAATAACAACAGGAAAATTATTATTATAACTATTTCGCTTTAATAAATTCAACTAAGACTATGGATCAGTACCAACACATAAATTATTATAACTGATTCAGCTTAATAAATTCAACTTGTATAATAGAACTTGTTACATTTGAGCCATATAATTTTTATTATGATCAAGTTCATTTACTTATCAACTATGAAACTTGTTTAATGCTACTTAGTAACATTATAATGACAACTAAGTTACTCTTATTTAAATCCACTAAGGGCCTTTCCTACCATCTCTTAAACTGATATTTAACAAAAAGTCACTTTTAAAATGAGCTTTTCGTTTCACTTTCCCTTTAACAGTTATTAAGGCTGAAAAACGTTAAGGAGAACATGGAACACAAAACAAATTTTGAAAGTGACTTTTGTTAAAAGTCAGTTTAACAGAAGATGGTGGAAGAGGCGCTAAGAAAAATGTTGTTTCACCGATCAAGGTCCGTATTAATAAATCGTACTCAACCCTGAGAATATCTATGAGTTCGCATATAAGGGATTGTCCTTAAACTCAGTCTTAATCACCTGAAACGCTCACAGTTGATATGTACCACATTTAAGAGTGAACTTAAGTACGACATATTAATTAGGACAGCAGCTCCAGTGCTAACTCAAATGCGGTCTCAAAGTTGAGTATGATGTGTTAATACAGGCTTAAGATGTCTTATTCACTTGGAAAATTAGTGTAAGCGTGACGCGCTACTCCAGTCGGGGCAGACCTCCACCGTGTTTACCATGGCCGTGTGCTGTATTACATGTTATCTATCAGCAGTTATAGAAAGCCAAAGTTAATGTTAATGTTACGTGAATAAATGTAAAGTATAACATACTTTTGTTCAAATTAACACAACTTATAAAGAATTCATAGAACATGTTTCATATTAAAAAAAAATTATTGTCAATAATTGATGTCTAAAAGTAAATCTTATTATTTGTTGTGATTGGCATATGTGACAAATTTTACATAAAATAAAACAGAAAATAAATTGCGAGAAGGTACTTGTTTGCTGATTTTTAAATAATACAAAGTATCATTACATTTTTTTTTTCTAATATTAAAATAACATTACAATATCTAAAATATTAATGAATTTTAGAAACTTACGAGCTTCTGTGCTGTGTTTGGTTCGTTCTTTGGTTCCTTATACTTTTGGTACATATATAATTGGTCTTCAACATCGACACCAACCAACAAAACCACAACTATTTCATTCAGTGATGCAAGAAAGTCTGACTTTTCGCTAGGAATACAATTACTAAATAAAGAAACAAAAAAATAATGAAGGAAATAAACCGATTTAAACTCGAGCGGCACTTGACAACTATGCATGTAACTATTGGCTAAGGATCTGCGCTAGATTTGTTCTTTGGGTTTCCCTCCAGCCCCCGCGCCACCTATGAGGTGGTAAGGATAGTTAATTATTTCAATTGATAAATTGATTATTCATCTCAATTAATATGAAAATCGCTTTAAACAATTATTATCAGTAGATTGAAACATTTAATTCATTATTAATCCATTAATTCATTATTAAGTATTAAAGGTGATCGTATTCTTATCATAATAGATTTGAAAAAAAGATGTATTAAAATAAAAATTTATATCAAATTCGTTAGGGGTGTTTTCGATATAGCATTTAAATTATATATATATTACTTTATATGATGAGCTTTTACTGTATTTCTTTGTATATTTTAGTGTTACAAATCATGAACATCGGCGGTAACATTTGACGTAATCGCAAATTGTTAGATGGCAAAGATTTGCAAATAATTTTAAAATCATGCCATACCTATTGGTTATATCATTAATATAGTTAATATTAAATTATTAGAACTTATGAAAATCTGTTATTGAACGAATGGTGAGTGAAGATTTTCCGGCATAAGATGTTTGATATTCACTGCGGGGGCACACTATTCAGAAATCTTTTTTTTATATTGAGTAGTTTATACCGGTGATGTGGCGTGAGTTGAGGGATACTTGACGCCCGTTCCCAACGACTCCAATAGTAAAATCCAGAAGCGATGTCATAATGAACTGCGAGTCGAGGAGCGAGTCGTTTGATATGACTTAATTTAAATATTCATTGATCAATTCGCTGATGGCCAGAAATTGTATCCGTCATGTTTTCATTCGAAAACAACGCACTGACTATTCAGTCGCCACTGGACTATCACTATTTGATGATATTACAATGCTTTTATTTATTAATGCATGACTACTGTCGTCAAGTGTTCATTACATCTGATTACATGTTTGTTAGTTTGTCGGTTAATAGAAAAGTAGGTAGGAATGTTCGGTACGTCATATTATGTCACAGCAATTAAAAATGGGACGGTCGTAGTGTGTACCGGTATGCGCGAAAGACGCACGGCCGACGGCGCGGAAGTGTGGGCGGAAGCGACGAGCAGGCTTCTAGGGCGTCGTGCGCGGGGCGGCGCGGTGGGGTTCGATGCTCCGGAGAGGTGGACGGCGGCGGATGGCGGACGCGTCTCGAGCGCGGCCTGTCGCGTGTCGCCCGCCATCGTGTACGCACGACGTTTCGCGCAGTCGCGCCTCGCGCCGCTCTCCGCCCTACGATGTGTGTATAAGTGAAGGAGCGCACCGTGAAGGGCCTCGACATGGAGTATCACCACCCGCAGCCGATCCAGCCGTTGGGCCCGCCGGCGCCTCCCGCCCAGCTGCTGCCGCCCGCGCCGCCGCCGCCGCTGCCCTCGCTGCCCTCGCTGCACCACAATCAGGAAGACGACCGATGGAGCCAATACCACATCTGGAGGCAACACGTCTTCGTCAACGGTCAGTCCGCGTCCGCTAGTCGCCACTTTCCCTTTCTCCGCGACGCTCTTCCGCGTGCTTCTCAGTGAAATGAAAAGTATCCGCTGGCGCGGGCCGCGGAACTCGTTTGCCCGGCCGCGGGGCGGTGCCGACGCTCGGCGTAGCTCGTCATGTCTCATCGGCGCCAGCAACTGCGACTATTCACCATCCGAACCGCGTGCATGCATCCCGTACGAAACATTACCCGAGTGCTCGTCTTCTAGTACTTATCTATTACGAGGTGTCCGATGTGACAGTAAAACTGCTGTGGATCATAACAAAAAGCTGCAGTCGTATATCGCGCGGTGCTAGGAGAGCTTACGCCTCGAGCAGGAAATAGCGGAACACTTTCTCTGTGCGTGCACCGCTGATCCAGCAGTCCCCTCCTCTCTCGCGCCCAGCGCCGGCGCGGGCCGGCCTGTGATTTTCGTACCGTGATCGATGCTGCCCTGAGCGAGGTGGCGAGAGCCGTGAAAAGAGAAAGTACGCGGGCTCTTGACCGATCGAACGAAACTTTTCGGCCAATCGAAAAGTCTTTGTTTCGCGAATATAATTCGCCGTCACAGCCTTTCACCATCCGAGTTATCACGACATTAAAAATCCAACTAGTGTTATGTTTTCACTTCGATGTAGCGTATTTTTGCATAATTTAAGAAAACTGTGGTACCTTCTTCGTAAATTCGTTTGATGGCAGTTCTGATTAGCATCACAGTTTCAACATAAAGAAACATTATACTATCATGTAATTAAACATTCGCTTGATAGAATTCACTTTAGTGAATCTGATAAATTTGTCATTAGTTATGAACAAATTTAAACATACTTGTGTCTTTACGTATCATAGACAAGACATAGTAATTGTGTTTTTTAAAAATCGTTTCACATGCAACTTTATTAACGTATTGTTTGTTTGTCACGTTATTTTATTTGTAAATAACAAATCCATCTCTCCGCTCAATTTCACTAAATAAACTTACAAGACATATTGTACATACCCATTTAATATATGCGCTAACAGTTTGCTCTGTGCTGGTACAACTACAAGGCGTATATTATTCTCCTCAATTTATACCTCAGATGTTTGTTCCCAACATTTTTTGAGACAAACAATACGCTTTTGTAATAACGTAAAATATGGTCAATATTTGTTGATTGTGATATTTTAAGAGCATTTATTATTTGATTAAATGCAAATATATTTTTATACATACATTTATTCTCTCGATTACATATATATATATACATATAATTGAGAGAATAATCTTTTGGTTCGTAAAATCTACCCTCTGGCAAATAGGATTGCGTTGTAATCGCCGCAGAAGCCGTAGCAACTACGGAAATTCGACCGCGACCTTCTGGAGCAATGTTCCTCTACACAAATAAGTGTTGTAAGCACCTGATAATATGTGTATTGACATCGCAAGGGATATCATTTTCTAATCTCCTCGAGTTCGTCGTGGGACTGTCCTAATTTTTTCCTGCTTTTGTGCGAAACAATTGATTTTTTAACGTTTTTTTTTTTTTAATTTGATCCACAAGATTATGTGATTTGCATGTATCTAAATAAATTAAACGTATAACGTTTATATTTCTTTTTCAGATGCTTATGCGACGTTTGTAAGAATCATTATTAATACATATGCAAAAAAGCAAAATTCAGGTTTTAACTGTTTGCTTAGAATCAAATCAAATATAACTTGTCCAATAAGACGGCATCTTTTAAAAAAATGTACTTATATATAAGTAGTTCAATACAAAAAAAATAGAGGTTGCAATTTCAGTATTACGAAATGATATATCGCTTGCATTTTTGACATGAAATACAAAAAAAACCTCTCATTAACTTTTGACAACATGTATATTCTTGTTTCGTATGCATTTCCATATGAAACAATATATTATCAAAAGATAACGATACAATAATTGACTAAATTTAAATGTAATTCATACTCCAAACGTAATTTTCTTTTAACGGATACAATCAAATAACAGGAAAAAGCTAAAATTAAAAGTATGCTATTTTCTTTTACGCGCTAGTAAGCAAAGGCCCGTGAAGTCATAATGCATTTTAAAGTACCGCACTTAAAGTGGATAGATATATAGAGATATTAAAAAAATATATAAGTAAAGTTAGTTTACGAGATATAAATAGAAAATATGTATTCATTAAAAAGTTTTACACTTACAATTGACATATGTTACCGGCGTTTGAAACTACACGAAAAATAATCATATATGCATTGCGCATAAAGATGTTGTTCTACGATGTCCATCTCATTATTTTATTTGTACAATCACTTATTGTTTTGGACGCCCTCTAGCCAGTTAGTATTTTTAGAAAATATGGATAATTATAAGCGCTATATAGATGAAGGACAAAGGACCTAAAATAATTATTTCAGACGATTTGAAAAAATGGAAAACCCGGTCATATTCAATTTAGGTAATATATATTGTTATTAAACGTTCTATTTCAAAACAACTCGGTGTATGAATTCAAAATTAAGGCCAAGTAATGCCAAACACAAACGCGTCACGTCCCACTGTTTTGTGAGAAGGAGAATCGACTTAAAGCGGCAGAGTAAGGAAGATGGATTGTCATTTAGTTACATAGAACTTTTGTCGTAAGCGACATTTTAGTTTTATTTATAATGAAAACTATTTATTATAAACAAAAATGCTTAAGGCCAACCCTGTATAATTATATTTTACTAATAATGTTTAAATTTTGTTTTTATCGTTTGTCCTGTTAGAAATTTATTGGTATTAGTGTTTTAAGTGAACGTACTTAAGTATTTTTATCATAAAGAACGTGCTGTATATTTAAGCCTTCCCTACGGTAGAACTCAGAACATATTTTGTATACTTAGAATTTTTTGAGTTTGCTAGGTATTACAGTTTTCTAGAAATATTCGTTTAAAGGTACCTATAATCAATGCCAGCCTTAAAATAGTGTACACGCATCTTTTCAGGCGGGTTACAATTTAGCGAGTAATATATACAGGATCTTGAACCAATGCAGATATAGGGCACTGTTTATTGTGAATTTAAGTGGCTATGCGTTCACGCATACGTAAGAGTTGTTACATCTCTAAACAATATCAGCCAAAAATCTCGTAATAAATTAGTTTCATGTGCGTTATTTTACTTCCACACACGGTCGTGCGATTCTTTTAATTTGTTTCTAATATGACCAATCAACTCCCATATTAGTTTCCGTTTCACCTATATAATACATCAGAACAGCTTATCGCTGCCCTGATCAAACTTGTATACGTATATCTACTGGCTATGCCCGTGGTTCTGCTCGCGTGGAAAATTGTTTAGATTTTTACTTGTATATAAAGTAGAATATGATATGGATATGTTTATTATGAGATGAGTACTAATAAGACAAATGTTTTAATTTAAACATGCTTGTAGATGTTTCAATTATTCCGCCTATTTTTGTTTTCTAACTTGAAAAATATCTTTTATTTAAATCAAGGCCTCTTTTATACATTTCTTGGTTTTTAATGGGCGCAAATTGTTTCTCCGCTGTCCAAAGCCGTCGGCAGCTGGTTGTTATTTCAAATACAAAATGCTTGTTGTGAACCGTCCTTAGAAGTCAGACAAGTGCTATCCCGAACTTTTGTATGGTATTTTAAGAACTACAACTATATAGCACATTAATTTGATACATCTCTTATGGTTTACTCAGCGAAGTTATTTAAGTGAAGCAAAACGTCATTTTCCCAACTTGATTCACCTTTATCGTCACTGCTTATTTTGTATGTTACTTCATGTAGCAAAACATACTACATAACTTACCAGATAATGTGGTTATGAAATGAAAAAAAAACGTCGTATAATCTGATGAGAAGTTCTCGCGTGAAAATAACATAAAGGAAAGAAAGACACTTTGAGTTTTATAATTTGTATCAATATAAACTTTCCGATTTATTTTTATATATTTCTTGTAGAAGATTACATTTCAAGATGGCCACAAAATGTTTCTTATCGTTTTGCCTAGTTAATGCTGAACATTAACAAGTCGTTAAAAATAAATGTGTGTAAACTTGTCGTTAAAATGTGTCAATAAATATATCAATGGTAATTGCACACAAAAAAATAATTTCCATATGTTTGTAATTTTTGTCATATCTTATCGATCTTTATCGATTCTTAGTATCGATAAAAGTCTATAATTAATATCGATAAAAGTCTATCGTCTTTTTGCATATTCCATTCAAATGAATTTTTTTCTTTTAAGTTCCTGTGTATCTGTTCATCGTATGTGCCGTTCATGAATAACTTCTTGTCGTATTTTAGGTGCAATGATCCCGATACTGTAGAAATTCTTAGAGTTATGTTGAAAATTTTCTACAAGTAGTTTTAGAAGTTAACTTTATACGTTAAACTTGCACAAGCAGAAGAGTTCACAGAAACAGGTAGTAATATAAATAGGCATTATTAGGCCTACAAGGTGGACACATCTACACATCTCAGCCACGGACTCTAAATGTTTCTTCGCTGTCCGAAATATCTATGCACACACTGGTGTCCGCATGGTGAGAGACAATTTCTGTTTAATGACGTTGGCTCTCTTAGCTCAATCGCTTGATTGAATCTCATCAATAGCAGTAGCTGTTAGAATCAGCGTTTGCCTCACGATAAAAGCATGAAATGGACAATATCTTTCCGACCGAGCCTAGTTCTTGCCGCTGGCTGTGGAGCTTGTCCGTACTTCGACCACGGTTCCTTTAGTTCGTGATCCTTTTTGAGCATCCATAACCGGAACCTCAAATGTTTTGGATTTGTTCCGTTCTAATGGAGAATCATAAACGGAAACATGTGTTTTATTTTTTCGGTGAGATCACGTGACAGCCAACATCGATCTTTCGCCCATAGACATATTTTTGTATGTAACGTAACACAGATTCCTGATCACGTATCGTGATAAATGTCCAGTTCTTCGGCAATATCTTAAATCACTAATACGTTCGCTTTACTTCACTTTTCACTGACTTCCCTGTGCTGTGGCGGCCAGATCGAGTTGTAACTTTCACTCGAAATTTTCCACCTTAAAACTTCCGAGTCACATGTGTTGTTGTTGTTAATGATATTGTTTATGATATTGAACAATTCTCCCTGATATTATTTATATTCATAAACAGAGCGGATTTTGTTTCCCATTCACGCAGCATTTTCGTCTCTTTTGTGATAAAACCTTAAAACGTTTGCAACCCCTTCATCATATGCTTTCATTTTCATAAACTGTAAAGCAACTAAAAGTTTGTGGAACGTAGCTTTTTTTAGTTTTTCAACGTCAACTTTTACGACATAAAAATCAGTGACAGTCAAAGATTTGATCGAAACTTAATACGTACAAATACGAAAACATTTTTTCCGTCCCAATCATTTTATTTAATGCTGTTATACGTATTTACTACGACAACAATATATAGTTTATTTATTATCAACGTTTGTGATATTCGAAAATTCTGTAGCACTTCAATTACATAAATTTGATACCGATGAAGGTGATGATAAACTGTAAAATAGATAGAATTTAATTTCAACTTCAAAAGCTATATCGTTAACTATTACTTTTTATATTAATAAAAGTGTTAAAAAAATAATGATTATCATTTAGTTTTCTCATTATTGCGTACATAATATAGGGGATTAAGAAACCAAAAATGTATTGTTCGAATTTTTTTATTATGTTATCTAAACAAGATACTTGTACACACGCTACAGAATTTTAGCTAATAATAACACATTAAATTATTTACAGTGTGTAATTTTTTCTTTCTTTCAAAGAAATATAATAAGTAAACAAGTAATATTATAAGCTTAATTAAATTCTTCTTTGCTCTGACTAGTATTATATAACTGGATTAATGACAACAAATTTACAAATTTTTATATATGCACTAGCTCTCTCTACTGCTTCACTGGTGTGGACACAACGTGTCTCTTCGCCTTTTACGGAATGACTTTGTTGTCAGTTACTGATTTTGATTCCGGTCACGCTCTCCATTCTAATGCCGATCCTACTCTCGGTTTCGACGCTGGTCGTGTTCTCAATTCCGCTCCGTTGCGAAACCGACACCGCTACCGGTAACTGTTCCGATTCGGACCAAGCCAGGACAAATGCTTGTGAAATAAAATACGAGCTTTATTAATTAGGGTAGTGTAGCTGTCTACTTGTGAAATAATTTGGAGAATCAGAGTAGTATTATGGGCATGGATACATGTACAAATCGTATACAAATACTGAAATAGCTTCCATAAGAATCTTCCCATGACAAACATCGAGTTATGTCGAGTTTGTGGATGACCTTTCAAACGCTGTTTGAGTTAAAAGATCTCATACATACGAACAACCGTTTTATATATGCAGATGGACGATACATAAATTTGTAAATCATCATAGCACCAACAAGGTGCGTCTATACGTTATAAGAATATAACATTATAAAGCGAAATAATACCAATACGAGCATCTCGTTGTAACCTAAACACTCGTGCATACATAAATCAATCGATGTACCCCATTCGTTTTCGTCAACGCCGGCCTTAGAACAATACAGTCGTCATTGCTTTCGAGTCGTACTAGCTTTTACAGCGTTCGCCTCGGGGTATGATTCTCACAATTTATTGTCCGTGCACACGGGCACATGGCATCGAAGCTTAGAAAATGCTTTCTATTCCCGTTCGGCTGCTTATTACACCTATTATATCTTATTACTTTGCATTTTTCGCGTATTGCGATAAATTGTTTGAACGTGACGTGGATGAGCAGGTGCATTTTTTTTTCTTCGGCTGCACATTAAATTGACAGTATTCTTTTTTTTAGTTATTCTTTACGGCGTAATCGAAACCGAAAAGATACTGCTTGTATCTATATCGACTTTGTCTATCTCAAGGCAGCGAGGTACCGTTTTAAATAGTATAAGATGCGTTGCTAGAATATCGACGTGCCCATTAATCACCATTGTAACTCATTTTTTGGCAATGTTTAGTTATGTAGATGTTTTTATAAAGTCAGCTCTCTTACCTGTGTAATCATCGTGACTTTAAGCTCAAGCATTAGTCAATTAGATCACATGCAGAGAACTAATAAAATACAGTAGAATGTCACGGAAAATATCGGAAATTACCTTACGAATAACTTAATTCTTGTTACAAATTGTCATCGCAATTGAATTTCTGATATGAATATAAAAAAGTTTTATTTTTATTTATTGTCATTTATATTATAATATAAACCCAAAAAACTTGATAAAACGAGGGGTTCATTAGGTACTTTGATCTCTATTTTGTAAAAAAAAATCCGTTAAAAAATCAAAATCAATTAGTTTTATTCATAACAAGGTTTTGCAAAACACTCTTTGTGGATGTTCTTATTATTAAATTCAATATTATCAACTCTTTCGGAAAATACAAGGAAAAGAAGCGGAAGGAAAATCCTTCATTAGTGAGTTTACGGCTATACCTTTTTTAGGGTTCCATACTCAGTATAGAACCCTTGTTCTTTTGCCGTGTCCGTCAGTCTGGCCGTCTGCGGCTTAGCTCAGAGACTCGTTGTACTACATAACGAATTCGGCATAAGTATACGCAGTAATCACGTTAAAAAGTGTTAAAATAAAATCTTCAAATGAATTCCTTTCAGACTGCCACCCCTTATGCGTAAAATGGGGGATGTCTGCTCCATGTTGTAAAGGCGGTTGAGGAACATTACAGTTATATGAAAACGATATTTCAATTCAGGGGTCCCTTTGCAATATACTAAACTTTGAACTGAAATTTTTTGTTAGGGTCAAGTGTCTTTCCCCCGACAGTTCCTGTCAATATGTAAAGAACTTCGTTGCATACACTACTACTGTGAACTTTCACGGTAGTAGTATATGTAAAGAATTTAAAATTAAAACAATCACGTCTAAATAGACTTTAGAAGTTACAAAATTTCCTACGAACTCCATCGAAAATCACTCAGATGTATTTTTTAGTCGTTAAACCGTGACCTCGATTTATAAACTCATGGTATCAATGACAAAGTCGCCTTCTAGGTCCGTATTATTATGACGGACAACTACGGAACCCTACACTGCATGTGACCTGAAACGCCCTGGCTGATTTTTCTGTTCTTGTCTACAATCGCCAAGCATGAACGTCATCGGTGTATTCATTAATGCAGTAATAAGCTTTCTTCATGAGCTGGCTTTAATATATTCCTTAAAACTGTTCATTATTCGAATTGAATATTTTTCGAGTTTTGCTTCGTTTTGTTATTTTGTTACGTACACAGTTGTCTATTGCTCCGTTATTTTATTATCGCGCTATTTAATCATAATTATATTTGACTCTGCTATCCGTCATTTTTTTTCGTTTTTTATTTTTAGAAAGAAATTCATAGTGAATTCCAAAGATACAAAATGTATATACTAGATTCTTAGATATTATCTAATTATAGATGAACTAGTCTCAATTATGCATTATATAAGGCTTACTGAAAAGTGAACACCTAATTATAATGTGTTATCGGTGCCCCATATTAAGCTTGGAATAATGAAATATTTAAAGAATAATCAAATAAATGCTTGTCTTTATATAGTTTATGTAAAATATATAAATGTACTTTGTATTTTATATAAAATATAGATTGCCCAGAAATAGTTACAATTGGCTCATGACTCAAAAGTCAGTCGTTCAATAGAAATATCAATCCTTAGATAATGGTGAAAGTTGATACAACAGAAAGCTTCTTAAAGGCGTTTAATGTCTGATATTATTTACTATTTGTCCATTTTGTGTGTAATGGTTTTGTTTCGTAAATCCTCACATGCTGCCCTTACATGCCCTTAGTTTCTTAATATGAGATAAGAACGATAAATCACACAAAGGACATTTTTAGTTAGATGTTATCGCAATATTTGTAACGTTAATGCTTTTTAGCTACCTTTTTTGACGTGACAACGTCTTAAATTAGGTTGCGGCTGGGAGTCACTTTGAAAAAGTGTAACGCTCGGTAACGTAACGATGAGTCACCGAACGAGAGAGGCCCGCCGAATGCCTTGCGTCTCTCTCCCACTCAACTATGATCGGTCTGCCGCGCGCGCAACTAGAGAATTAGTGCATAGCTTGCAAATGTATTGCAAGTTATTGTATGTATATTTGTATATAAATACGTATGTATGTGTAAAGGTAAAAATAAAATTTTGTTAATATGAAATTCAGTGCGAGATTCTTTGTATAAATTAATGTTTTAAATATAATTCTTTGTATAAATAAATGTTTTAAATTGTTACTATTATTTCATCCTTCTTCCTACTATACGAATGAATATTCACATTAAAATGATTTTACCATTCAAAGTCGTTGTCACGTAAAACTTTCGCCCGTATACCGACTTTACAGGCAACCAAATTTTTATGTAATGCAAGTAGCATGCATCGATACTCCTTGTCATTAGTGTGTTTTCCTTGACTTCGTTCTGTTACAAACAATATACTTTTATGTGTACCATATGGATTTGCTGGGATCTTACGTCCTTAAAGCTCGCCACTCTAATCACGTTAAGCTGATTTGTACGGGTGCTCTTCACGTTACGTCACACTGCGTATGTTGTCTGTCTGTTTGTCCCTAGGTCATAGACGTCGGCTGTTATTGTTCACCTTCTGTACTTTAAAAATTGCAATATTAATTTAAATGTATTAGGTTAGTTTTATAGGTACTGGGATTTGTTTTGACGTGACAACGTCTTAAATTAGGTTGCGGCTGGGAGTCACTTATGAAAAAGTGTAACGCTCGGTAACGTAACGATGAGTCACCGAACGAGAGAGGCCCGCCGAATGCCTTGCGTCTCTCCCACTCAACTATGATCGGTCTGCCGCGCGCAGCACTAGAGAATTAGTGCATAGCTTGCAAATGTATTGCAAGTTATTGTATGTATATTTGTATATAAATACGTATGTATGTGTAAAGGTAAAAATAAAATTTTGTTAATATGAAATTCAGTGCGAGATTCTTTGTATAAATTAATGTTTTAAATATAATTCTTTGTATAAATAAATGTTTTAAATTGTTACTATTATTTCATCCTTCTTCCTACTATACGAATGAATATTCACATTAAAATGATTTTACCATTCAAAGTCGTTGTCACGTAAAACTTTCGCCCGTATACCGACTTTACAGGCAACCAAATTTTTTCGGTTTATAAACAATCGAGCCATTAATAATTTGCGACGTTTCGTTTCTAATTTATTGAGACTTTATTAAGTACTGGAAAATAATATAAATGAAATTTTAGCTTTTTTTTTTAATTATTAAAACTAATCTCAACGTGTTTAATTGTTTGTCAACATATAAAAATATATACATACATTTCCTTAATTAATTACAATTTTCAAGTTATTCAAATATAAGTTGAAGGTTGATTTCAAAAAATAATGTGGGACTGTATTTAACTAGATGCGAATTTAAGAAAATGAGTTTATTTAAATTGTAAATATGGTTCACAAAAAAAATTTTACATATTTTTCTTTCACCTTCAATTCCGCACTTTTTATTAGCAAAGGTAATAAATATTTAAACCTCCTTACTTTCTGAGCCTGCATAGGTAAAACTGGAACACCTTGTAATGTATTATTATTAAAAAAATAAAGATCTGCTTTCTTGTAAAATATTCGATATAGCATTTTTGAAATATTTTTTTAAGAATTTGTTGTATGTACAACCTATGGAACCCATCGTGATTCTTTTTCTTAGACGATAAGTATAAGATATACCTACCGCGAGCATCCAATTCGATTTTACAAAAATAAAACTAGTCTCTGTTTGAATACTACTAACTGGTTTGCCTTTATGAGTGATCTGTTAACCAAACGTTCACTTCATAAATCATGCATTCCTTTAAATTCGCCGTAGACGAGTGAAAATTGTAATAACACAAGATAATGAAGTAAAATCCAAGTTTATTTAGTTTTTATTGTATAACTCTTATTTTTTTGTTGATATGTTACCGCTTATGAACAAAAAAATGGCAGTTATAGAACTTTATACTACTTTATATTACAACTAAAACATTATATTATTCCAGACAGATCTATTAATCCACTTTGACGTAACAGTCATAAATGTAAATTGGAAGGACAAACTGAATAACACAACGAGATCTGCAAAAAATAATATATTGAATTGATAAATCTATAATATGCTTAAAATTTATTTACTATAGAGAGCGTCGGAATATTCATAAGGGACTTCATATATTTGTCTTGTTTAAGTTCGGAGAGACGGATCAAAAGGAGAAAACTTTCTGTGGTACATTGACTGTTCGATATCAGGGCGAAACATTCATAGCTAAGTTGAGCTTGTAATCTATAGCGATGTTGGTGCTACGTAATCGGGATCGAATTGTAATTGTTGTCTGGTTCTGTATCAAGTCGATTACTGTATGAAAAATGCGGGTGAATACCTCAAACACTGGGCGTTCAATGCATATAACGCTTGTTAAAAAAGTATTTTTTCACCAAACATCAACGTGTGGTACACATTTCAACTGTTATATTAAAAACACTTTAAGGTTTCTAAACAACTTTTTTGATTAAGTCAATATTTTCGGAAATAATACTCCGAAAGCAACAGAAATTGTGTACCCCCCTTTATTTTTAAACCATTTAATCAAGAAATATGAAAAAAATTACAAAGGTAGCTTTCAATAAATACTTTCAACGAAAACCATTTTGAATGTTTTCGGATATACGGTTTTCGAGTCATTACCGAAAAACTGCGCTTAACAAAAGGGCGTAAGTGCCATGAAAATATGCTTACTGGTGCACGCTAGTTTAAGAATAATAGTCGACACACCTATTTGTTTCTGTAGTTATAGGCAATTAAAGTGCTTACACCATTTCCGCGGCAAAAATTAAAAAGTGTTGTTCGCAGTTATTACACATCAACGTCTATGGAACCCTACAATGAGCATGGTCTCATATGCTCTTGGCCGGCTTTCGCCAGCCGATTTATTTTATTACGAGCCCGACGGTTATAGGACTCGTCGAAAAATAAAGTGCTTTATTTAGGAAAAGAGTAAAACTTGAGTATTTAGTATTATAATTACTTGCCTATATAAAATCACCTGATTAGAATATTAACGTGCCATGAATATCAAAGTTGAAACTTGTGCCTTGTAAACTAGTTATTTGATTGTCTTACATTTTTTGTGCCAATATCCGGTTTGTAGAATATTAAATTACAGAATATTGAATAGCAATTTATTCCCTTTTTAGGGTTCTATAGTAAAATGGGGCTGTCATATTTTCGTCGCGTCCACTCCGTTAATCCGCGAGACCGTCAGTCATAGCCAGCAACTCCGTTGTTTCAATCAAATATTGTAAAAATTCGTAAGCGTCTTACACAAAATAGGTAAAACGGAATACAGATTTGATCTCGTACACTCTACGGTATTTTCTACTAAGATTTTATTCGCGCTAGAATTCCTGAATTATTAACTACTCAAGCCAATAATAACACTTTTTCTCTGCTTTTACAATCATTTGTTTTAGAACGAAGATCCTTATTGCACGACACACCGCCAGTAGCTAGGCAGCAAAAAATAATGTTATGTAAGCGTTAGCATGGTGTAGAATGTTTAAAATTTAGCACAACTATTTTTGCCCGAGAATCAGTTGTACGATTTAGTTAAACTGTTTAGCATTAAGTTGCGTACGCGGGGTGCGTGGGTTCGAATCTGTGCTAGCACTTAGTTTTTTATTTATTTACTTTCAAAAGTTTTAATTACGTTCAATGTTAATATATGTAGGGCGCACTGAAAAATTTTTGAAATAATGGAAAAAAAAATTACTATAAATGAGTCAAAAATGTATTTACTGTTCCTCAAAATCTTTTCCGTTTGCGTAAATGCACTTTTTCGTAGGTATAAACCAATATTGAAAACATTTATGCCATTCCTCCTAGTGATCCTGGAAATATGTTTTCATATTCTTGAACAGCCTTTTCTGGTGATGAAAATCGTTGAACGCGTAACTGGTCCTTAATTTTGCGAAAGAAAGAAAGTCATAGGGTGCCAGGTTGGGACTGTATGCAGAATTGCTCATAAGTTCTACGTTTGTATCCTTCAAAATTTATTTGTCTGTTTGACCGTGTAAGAACTAGCATTGTGGTGGTGCAAGATGATGTGACGTTTACAGTTATTTTACGGAGTTCGTCAATGACTTTGTAAACAAATGATTGTATACCAATCACTATTCGTTGTATGACAATTATTCAAAGCAACAGTAGCCACGTTTTCTTAAAAGTAATCAACCACTTAAAGGCACTTCTGCTCGCACACCACTTTAGTTGGTTTCGACTCATCTCGATGGTACCATACAGTCGATTGCTGCTTTGTTTTGGGATCGTAGCAATAAATCCATGTTTCGTCACCTTTACTATGTCCCACACCAAATATGACGCCCTTTTTAGTATTTTTAGTAAGCATGGCATTGCATCAAGTGACGCGGACCCTTTTTGACTCAACAGTTATGGGCTGGGTTGCACCGCGAGCACAGCTTTTCACGCTCAAATGTTTGTTTATGTAGGATTGATCGTATTTGATTCATGCCTATGCCTAAGGATGCCCAAATCTCATGGTAGATCACATGCCTAACTGAACGGGCGACCATCACGAAATTCGTCATTGAGATTGACATGACCGCACTTGAATTCTGCAAACCAATTATAAATAGCCGTCTTGCATGGTGATACATCGCCAAAAGCAGGTAGAAGCCGAGCAAAGCTCTGCTGAACTGTCAAATTACACTTAAAATCGTAAGAAATCATAATACGAAAATTTTCACGATTTAAATCCATAGTGATAAAGAAAAGCAATTTTTAAAATGACGCCACAATGTACAAACAATTGACAGTTAGATGAAACATTAATGTTTGAATGTTTTATGTTTTTTAATCATGCAAATTATAATATTTTTTGTTTATTAAAATAATAAGAAATGCAATGAATTATATTTTAATAAATTCTGGGAAAACGTCAACTAGTGTTTAAATATTTAACTATAGGAAAAGAAAAGGACAAAATTATTTTTGTAGCAGTACTCTCTATGTACGAATTATGTTATTATTTATTTAATTACTATCAAACGTTTTAATTAATTTCATTGTTATCATTCCATTCATAAAACATATTTACATACAGCGAAAGGAAAGTCGTTCATACCGGGTGTCCGAAGACACCTCACTTTATTAAATCCGAGAACACTAAAAATAAAACACTAATCGAGACTTTCGACTAAAGTTGTTTCAACAAAATAGGAAACCGTTTCTATGGCATTAGCAGCTTTAATTAGCTGTCGTCCATTAACTAAATATTGTATAGAGAAATTAATGATTAATTAAAGTGAAAATAAAATGTTGGTATCAAATTCAGCTAATGAGCCTCCGTTCAACGCCCGCCCCGTTACTCATCGACGTCATTTGTACGGGGGAGCGTATCGCGCCAGCTCTTGTTACCGCGCCTAACGATGCCAATGTATATTTACATCCGCTGTAAGTGATATCGCCGAGATAAATATCACACATTTGTATAAATTTCAGATGTTGGCTTAAGGTGAGTGAAAAAGGCCGCATTTAATGTATCACAACACAACACGGGTTTAGTGTTAAAACGGTTTCCTGAAGCGTGGGTTTTATCAATAATATTTATTGAAAACATTCACTCTTTATGCTATTTTGGAAACATTTTGATAATAAATTGTGGTATAATAAATTATCCGAAACCGCACGAATGCACAAATTATAGACAGAATATCTTTTTGTCTGCGTTTATTGTTGTGTCGTATTAAATTGTTCTAGTATTGTTTAATTTGTTATTAGGGTTCCGGTAAAAAGCATGGTGATGGGTATTCATCTAAATTCGAAAATAAATAAAACTTAAAACTATCTATAAGCAATCCCACATCAAATGGTCAAACCTTTACGCTGATGGTAGTAGTAGTTTTTATCTGAAGCCTGAACAAAGGAAAGATTGTTTTATTATATGTACAGACTAGTTTCTGCCCGCGGTTCCGCCTGCCTAAATATTCCTTTACCTCGTACACCGACTCGACACGCTCTCAGTCCCGATCCCGATCGCTATTCTATTCTCGATTCTGATACGGATCTTGCTCTCAATACATACCTGTCTCACTCTCGATTACAGCCTCGATGCCGTCTATGGTTATGAATCCGATGTCGGACTGAGTAGAATCCGATTCTGGTTACACTGTCGATCCTTAGCCTGCTCTCAATTCCTTGATTTCATTTGAGGTTTGATTCCAATTTTAGTCCCATATTAAATATCCACCTTGGTCCCGTTGTCGATTTTGGTTTTGATCTCTTCGATTTCGACACCTTCGGTCTCGACTCCGACTCTGCTCATCGTCTCGCTTGCGATTTCAATTTCGCTACCGGTCAGAGTTCCTATTTGAAGAAGTTGGGTAAATGCTAGTTACTTCATAAACGTAATAATGAATAATGTAATGTCACTGCTAAAAGCGAATGTAACGTTGTGGTTCATAATTCACAAATCGGATCGATTAAAGATTTTCAGAGACAAAGAATGACACACGAACGAACATTACATTTTTTATATACTACAGATGATTCTAATAGGCCGCGTCAGTTATCTATGGTATGTTATTAACCATAAACAGTTATGTTATTAAACATAACAGCTCCTACGGTCCGCGGCTTGATCATTAGCCGGCCCGCCGTCCCGGTGCGGGCATGTCTTCGCCACCTGCTCTATCGCAGGTTGAGATCTAGCAAGATATTTTCACATCCGAGATGTTTGCATCATCCATCCAGCTAATGCGATACAATACATACGAATTGTCTCTTACATATTGTATCACAAATCGTATGGATTGTAAGAAAACCTTTTTTGTTCAGTTTTGTGGCTGATATCCTAACTAAGCTAAAAATCAATTTTTACATTTCAGTAGCATGGATCGACTTCGGGACCTTGATTGAAGGAGAAATTTCTTTACATAAAA
>BGZK01003280.1:0-28448 GCA_005406025.1 Eumeta japonica
TTTTCAAAATAGTGTCCATTAAAATCAATATATTGCTGCATACGATGGAACCACTGAGAGGAACACTTTGTCCACTCGGACTTAAGGGGTCGCTTTGACGGCCTTTACATATGCGGTCACTGCTTCCTCAGATTCTGTAAAACACTTTCCTAGAAATTTTTTTTATTTTAGGAAATAAATATAAATCGCATGGTGTGAGGTCAGAGCTTTAAGGCGGGTGAGCTAGTATTTCTATACCAAATGTCCCCAAATTGTCAGTTGTTTATCTAGCGGTATATGATGAGGCGTTGTCATAGTTAGATCGGAAGATGGTGACACAAAATTCGAGGTCATTTGTACCAGTATGGTGACTCTTCAGGAGTTTAATTACCTAATGACTAAAAGGAAAATGATGGTCGTAGCGCTGGTGCCGGCGCCCAACCGCGTGGGCGTTAATCGCACCTGTTGGATAAATTACGAGTATCGAATGATTTGTTCCACAAAAATTCTTATTTTTTTCCGATAGTTGAAGAAAAAATAAGTAGGCGGTAGCGTAATGCCATACTTCTCCGGTGTGACTTAGAGCTCGCTGTACCGACGAGAACAAATTACTTTAAAAAAAAAACAATTCAACCATTGCTTCCAGGTTAATTTTTGCACAGCTAATCGTCGTTGAATAGCCACTCACGAAAATCACCACACCATACTTTTCCGAAGATCCCAAATGGCCGCCATACTGCCGCAAGGGAGCAATTTCTTTTTGTAAAACGATTTGTACCAGTATGGCATTTGGTTTTTGAAAAGTATATGATACAATATGACCGTTATTATATTTGCCATACTTCTGGTATGGGGAAAAAGTGGTACCATACTTGAAAGACTTATTTATTCGACACCTTTTTAAAATACGACTGTACAATACGTGAAATTACCTGTTACAGTATGGCATCATTGTATTTGGTTTGTTTAGATAAAATTCTACCTGAAAAAAATTATCTCATATTTCAATCATGGGACGAAAGATTGTCACACTTGGGTCAAGCTGTAAAAAAAAATTGGAACGAAATTAGATAATTAGACCCCTGAAAAGTCGCCATACTGGTATAAATGACCTGGAATTTTGTATCACTATCTTCTGGTCTTGGTGAAGGAGAATCCCATTGCGAAGTGGTTTTTTTCAACTTTTTATCCAAAACAAAAGACAAACACATGGGAGTGTACTAGTCGACAGTGATTGTTTTTTTAGCTTTTAAAACAATGATTGCATAATAAACTGTCGTTCCGAAGAAACTTCTCGAATCAAAACATCCACTGAGCAGACCGTTTTTTAGTTTCGGGCTTGTAACAGTAAACCCAGATTTCGTCACTCGTAATCATATCGTACACAGGATCTGAATCACCACCGGCAAATAATTGAATTATTTCGCGGCACCAATTAACAAGACGGAGTTTTTGAACTTCGTTTAAATTATAAGGTATCCACCGAGCACAAAGCTTCCTGACCGTTAAATATTCATGAAGGATGTTGTAAAGTTTGTTCGTTCCAATGCACAAGCTTGTCCTAATCTGCTGGTAGGTCACTCTTTCATCGGTCTCTATTATGCGCTGCACATCATTGATGTTGTCTTCGATCGTCTCCGTACAAGGACGTATCTCACGCAGATCGACAGTCATATTAGTGCAACCATGTTTGTACTTGTTAAACCAGTTATATAGGATGGGAAGGGATGAAATTTTATCACAAAAGGCGTATCAAAATGTATTATAATTTCCTTTTTAGTGTAAATAGCAACGAAAATTATAGAAAGATGTTTTACGAAAATTTTCTGGTGTTGAATTCATGTTGATATAACATTAATAATTTTATTTTTGCTACTTATTTATAAAAAATATAATACGATTTGCAAAGAGTTTCATTTTCATAATTTAATTATGTTTCATTTTACAGTTTCTAAATTGCCAATTCTAAAAATTTTAAGTTTGACCTACGTACTCTCACAGAATACAGGCGTGAAATTACAGTTTCCGTTGTTATTTTTCGTCCAGTGAGTTAAAGTTCCGGTTGTCGACTCCCGCTCCATCAACCTACAACCCTTCATCAACCCTTCTCCTCTCCATCAGCCCTATCATTCCTCCAATAGATATCCTAGTGCATATATATATATCTACCTAAGAGGTCGGCAACGTACTGATAATTCCTCCGCATTCGCGAGTGTCCATGAGCTGCGGTGAACACGTATACTATAGTGACTCGCATGCTTGTTTGCACCTCAATAACGCTATAAAAATGTGTTTATTCATTGGCTACCAAACTTCACAGGATCTTTTGCTGGGCTAAACTGGAGATCTCTTAAAAAAATTCTCTATAATCAATCCAGCCGTTTTGCAATCCATAGGGTACACACACAACTATTAGTTTTCACAAAATATATATATATGTCTCTGTCTCTCTCTGTGTGTGTATACACATGTATATAAAATTTTGTGAAATCTAATGCAAAAAGCACAGCTGTTTTGAAATCAGTTGTAGTTTCACATTAACATTTCACGTGAATTTTCTTCCAAAATACGTGATACATAATTATACTTATTTATTGACTTGACGTAAAAGTAAAATTTAAATTTGAGCGATTTTTAAGAAGCCTACGTAACACAAACTGACACATCTAACATCACGAGAGATTAAATGTAGAATTTTTAAGGTTAATGTACAACGGGCTATTTTCACGTATGTGTCACATCGAGAGGCGCATTTTTGGGATAGAACTAGATGAATTTTTATAACGGACAAAACAATGTATAAAACCTAGTAAACAATAGCGGTTTTGCAAAACCACCGATCCAGCGATCCATAAGAACTTGACGTGTGTAGTGGACGCTAACAGGAGCGGGCGTGTGCGCGCGCCACACCGCAGCGCCCACGTCGGCTCTCATCGTAACTTTGCTTTTGAGTGCTTCCATAGAGATGGGAAGGTGTTGTGGTGGGAAATAGTGCTTGTAGTGGGCGTAGTCTTATATTTTTAACATAGTTATTTAGTGCTGCCTTAAATAAGGAAGATCCGAGTCCTCTGCCATCTTTTCGCCAAATGATTTATAATAATCCATCAATACCGTAATGAGTGATTAAGTGATATATTACACTAAACTAAAGTTCAAGTCATCAAACTTATTGCAACGATAATCTTTATACTCTCTCTGCATGAATATTTATTTCTGAAAGAGAAAATTCATGAGCAATATAAAATATGATTTAAAATAAATATTAATATACTGTAAGATATTACATCTTTCTGGAAAATATAACTGGATGCAATATATATATCTATATATATATATATATATATATAAGATCCGTTTCTTTACTATATACATACGGAAAAACATCTGCCTGGTAATTTGATTATATACATCATAATTTTGCTACTGTGAAATTTCAAGAAATTATTCGAAACGCATAGACGAATAAAAAACTATATCACAAATTATAATGCACATCACTAGTGGTATCAGAGTGGTAAATTGAATTAGCGAACGCGATATTTGTTGGGTCAAACGTTTGTGACGTTCGACCACAGAGAATACCCTTAACGAAATCGACAAAACATAGGGCGCACATAGCTTTATAGGATTATAATCAATAAGTAAAAACATGTATGTTGACATTCTTGAAGCCTATCAGTATAGCTCTGAACTTCAGCCTCGGCTTCAGAAAGATATCGGTCTATTTTTCTGTAAAATTATTTTTTGCTTACTTGTTGAATTATTGTACAGATTACTGTTTTTCGGATAAAATTTACCACAGTATTAATAATGTGTGCAGTCTAAGATTACCTTAGGAAATAACTCGTATTTTGCAAGTCAGAATTACCTAATATCACTTTCTATCTCTTTTATAAATGTAATTCTCTATTATAGATGTAATTACGGTAGTTGTTGAGAAGTAAAATAATAACACCTATATGATAAATAACAGCTTTTGTTATAAATTTTTAAGTAAACACCAACAGTTAGGAATGGTTCTTATGATTTTGTAGCTCTATGGTCAGTAAGTAACAACAAATTATTATCAGAGAGCATGGAGTTCAAAAACTAATAGAAATATTTGAATAAAATCCATTTTTCTCTTGGTTTACGTTATGTAACTCCGATTTTATTTGCCACTTATGTTTTAAAAACGCAATGAATAATACACGAAAATTCATGCTTTACTACGTGAGTGAATAGATACTAAGAAATAATGATGTTTATTAATGAAAATATATATCTATATAATTCCTTCATTATTCAGTTGGAATACGGTTTCAGACTACTTCTAATCACACTTCTTTAAAAGCCTTTGCAGTTCCTTGAAACATCTTTTAAATTTTTGAATTTCAACCTTCTGCCACTTGATCATATTTTGCATCCATATTGATTATCGCATCCACCGACTCAAATTCCTGTCATAAACTAATTTGACCATTGCTTATTCCATTTTCATTTCATTTACAAGAGAATCAAAGCTAAGAACAAAAATTATAAATAACAACAGTATTAACAATTTTCTTTATTCTTTTCCAAATACGGAACTACAAACCCCTTTATAATTCTGTACGAATAGTTAATCTGTATATAAAAAGAGTAAAATGACTGACTTATATCAACGCACAACCCACACTACTGGGTTTAGGGAAATTTTTACAGAGGTTTTTGTTATAACGTAAACCAGCACTAAGTAATATTTTTTAGAAACTCAACCCCTAAGAGTGTGTAAATCGTAAAATATTGTACGGTTATATGGAAAATTGGAACTACAAATGTCAAACTTAGTATTTTATTTACTTATAAAATAATAAAAATCCTTTCATTTTTTTAATGATGTTTGAAATTTTTCCATAAACTATCGAAGTCGCTGAAGCCATTGACAATAAAACTCATATTTCAGATGCTTATTATATTACAAATAAAAAATAACGATATATATCATTTTTGAATAAGTAACTCTAAGTGATTGAAATAAGGTATGCAAAATTTCATGGGAAATCAAAACTGCTGTGTGTATTTTGTCTGTTTTTTTTTTTGCGTGCACAAATCATTTATTTGGTTACTATGAAACTACTTCATGTTGTACGCGTAGCACGAAGATGCGTAGAGCAAACTTCAAGACACAAATTTTCAACACATTGTCGAACATTATACTACATCAAAAAATGTTTTATCTGAGCGCAATTAATAACATGCAATTTCTTGATGTGAAAGCCACCTAAATTGTAGAAGAGAAAATTAGAATTAAAATAAGGCCAGCTTAAGTTGTCAACGACACTACCCTATTCTATACATATATTTTTTCTAATTTCACGCTCTTTCATTTTAATCATAATATGCAAATAATCTAGTACTTCACAAAGGCTATCATCGTAAAGGATTTTCATAAAAATGTAAATGGACTGAGAACTAAATTTAATGACTTTTTATGAGAGATGCTTTAATATAATTTAAATAATAAAATATAAATAAGTATTAACAAAGGAGTTTTATTGAAGTAATAAATGGATGATTCTATTCTAACTGTGATTTTTATTGTCCCGTATTGTTTGTTCTCACTGGTCATTAATTAATAATCTATTAATGAAATTTTTATGTTAATTGGATAATTATAAACATATTTCAACATTATTTTTATAATATAACTTGCCACTCAGAGAAAACTTTTATTATATCACTTAAATATCAGTACCGTGTCATGTCATGACCAGTGAGAACAAACAGAACAAACAATATAGGACATTAAGATTCACAGTTAGAATGGAATCACCCAAATACCATGAACACCGTTTTCCTTGACGTTAATTGACGTATTTTTTGTGATTTGACGGGGAATCCCTTCCCTAGTCCCGTCGGCCCTCGAGTGCACACACACAAAATGACTAATCTATAATAGTATGTGTTGACAACAATTAATCAAGTTTAAAAAAACGTGGGGCTTCCCAAATCATAAACTCTCATAATTTTTCATAAATACAACTTAATCAAATTTTTTTTTCCGATTCCCACTTGGAATATCTACCTTTAATTTGTGACACCTTCGATCGTAAAATAAACCGCTGCAATCGATGCATACGTGCACATTACTAGCGAATAGTGCGCAAGTTGTTGGCATGTCTGATGATATAAGTCACTCCAAGTCTTGGCACAACATGTCATTCGCAACTTGTGCTTATCAATCCATTCATCCGATTAAATTAAAACTTAGGTGATATATTGTATGCGTACCTAGAAAGGTTTCAAAACAAAAATTAGCATTTGTCCGCGGTTTCATCCGTGTATTCGTACTACTAAATCGAACTAATGAACCGATTCTAAAAATTCTTTCTTCACTAATACTGTTCTATTTTATCAAAATAACGCGAAATTCGCGAGTACGCGAGTACCGAGCAACGATTCTTGATGAATCGTTGCTCGGTACTCGGTTATTGTTTTTGTTTAAAAAAATCTACGTCGAATGTCATAAAGCAGATCAGAAATAAACCATTTATTTTGATTTTTATCAACCCTAACTCTTGAACCAACCAACCAAATTTGATACAACTTTCAACGATACAAGTTGTTTTTTAAGAAGAACAACTGGTTTATTTTGGAATTTGTCGGCATATTAGTCAAAAATGTTGTAAAAAAACACTTTAAAAAAAAAATTCCCACGATATGTCTTAAGCAAAGTAACCGACTTAAAAAATATTGCATAGAATATAAGTCTCATCAAAAACGAAAACGACCACGAATAAACGAAATGTTCACATTAGAAATGAAATACTTTCATAGCACTACATCTATTTTCATGACAAACAAATTTGTTTATTATATAACACGAGAAATATCAGCCGCTTGATATTTGGCTCACGTCCCGCCTCAGCCGGAACACGCCGGATTTACTGCCGCTGACAGCAGCTCCTCACAATCAACACGAACAATACCAGCTCTGAACAGCATAAACACACGTAATACCTAAACACACAGACTTACGAAATTTAATGGGGTGCCGTTTTTAAATTTGCTAAGCCTCTTAAAAAGTACGAGTTATTTATTAATTTATAGTTATTTCCGGATAAATGTTGAATTTCATTCACCCATAATCTTGTGCTTTCTCGTCATAAATATTTTAGGTACATTTCAATTCGTACTAATATCATAAATGTAAAAATGTCTGTCTGTTTGCGTGTCTGTTACATTTTACGCCTAAACCGCTATACCGATGTACCAATCTTGATAAGATTGGGCACAGTAATAGTTTGACACCAGGGAACGGACATTTTGTTTATCTGTCTGTTATTTTATAGCTCAACAATATAAAAACAGAGAATAAAAACAAATAGAAAATATAGAGCTGATTGTAAATCGAAACTTAAACAGGATTGAAATTGGTATCAATGATAGTAGGATTATTCGATACGGAACATTAGGAATTAATTGTATGTGAGTGCGGGCGATGCAGCGGCAAATATATAGTTGAAAATATATCTCTGGTTAGAATTAATGAAAATGATTAAAATAATGTACTAAATACATACAAATATAATGAATGTAAATCGTCTCTCCACTGGTGTTTTACTTGGACAGGTCTATTACGCCACATTCTACAACAATGTAATTATTTCAAATTGGGAAGTTTGGACCTTGAGCGTTCCAAGTTGTCCCAATCCGCGACCGGCGGATGGTCACGGATTGGGACGGACCGACTTAACGTATTTGGCTAAACACAAAACAAATTGAAGTTACTCAGGGCCTGAATTCAGTTTTCGCGAATGTAAGGAATAAGATAAAAGTAGTTCTTTTTCTTCAAACAAAATCGTAAACACATTTTTACCACCTTAGTTATTATGTTCATCTTAAATATATTTGTAATCCATCTCTCTTGATTTGTAATTTTATGATAAAAAATCATTCTTTTTTCTCTCACTCTCTAGACGCATTTTTTTTTTTTTTGTTATGGAATGATATCCACTTAAAGCTTTTAATACTCCTTTTATTTGGCTTTTTTTTCAAATATATAAATACAATCTTAAAATTGAAAACTTCTTCATTCAGTTAATCCTCTGCTAATAAGTAAATACTTTCCAGAAACACTGATATATTTTTAACTGACAGTCAGAATGTGAATTTGCCTGCTTCTAACTTAAAATATTCCAGAACTTCTGCACACATATTCATTCCTGATTTTACCTTTGATGAGTTGACAAAATATTGAATTATATTGTAGGTGATTTCCTGCTAGGAGATTGATACCACTTTTTATGGTCATAATTGCTGTTTCATAACAGCAATTATGACCATTATTACAGGATTCACGTTAATATGAATGTTTCGTTATCGAAACATTCATATTAACGTTCGTGACTTTTTAATTTTTAAGGAACCGTTTTCGGACTATCCTTTTGTCACATAAGAACCCTCTAAGACTTTCGTATAGGTGGAATCGGCAACTTTAACTAAGTGATAAATAATTACTGAATTATGTGTTCTATACAATTTTGTAGCCGCTATTGATCAGTTTGGAGATAGAATAAATATATTTACCTTAAATTTAATATAGATTTATTGCTATAATTGTGTAAACAGATATTTTTTGAAATTACTGCAAAGCTTAAAATAGACAGACACCTGATGAGCAGCACTGGGGCATAATATTGTACTATAGACGATGCTGGGGTTGTAAAATTAGTGGTCACCACGTTGCCAGGCTCCTTGTTAGCTGTCGACTGGTCTGATTCTATTCTTATTTTATTCACATAAATTCTTCTACATCACTGACATCGAATGTAGACACGAGTGATAGTGAAAATTGTTTCTGACTGCTTGGATATAATAAAATGTCCATATAAAGATCTTAGGCACTACGCCTAAAACGAAAATGCATTAAAAGCAAATGAAAATGCATTAATGCTTTTTGTGCATTTATATCCATTTTTTCGCGAGGTATGGTCGTTTACAGTCAATCGGTACGAAGCATTTGAACCTCAATTCTCGACTGGCGTCGCGTCGCATCGCGACGATTATGGGAGGCTCCGAAGGGAGGGTTTGCAAATGATGCAATGCGCAGGTGCAGCGCTCTCCATCCCTTCCTTCTTCTCCACCGCATTCCTATTTTCGGGGTTGCAACGCTTTCGTGATTAACTTCACAGCGGCAGAATTTCGTGCGTTGTACTGTAAAGTCATTAAGCATTCCACATTTTTTTGAGCTCATCATTTTTTTTCTTAAATATTTCATTAAAACAGTTTTTCATTTTTGTTTCTTTATTTATATTGCGAGTATACTCGCAGTCACTAAATAATCTACAACATTGGATTCATCAAAACATGATGCATCTAATCCCGAGGCGCTGAAAAATTTTGTTATTACTTTTCACATTCATCGTCAGGTTTTCGTCACCGCAAGCGCAACATATTGGAAATATGATGACAATCCAAATGACACTAAATTCGATAAGTTTACTATCAACCCTTAAAAAGTTTCACTTTAAACCTTTTGGCTCCGATCTTCGTCATTAAATGTAATGTGTTAGACTCGTCAAAAGAAACCAAATTCGTTGCAACCATCGGTTCTTAATACATGTGTAAAACTGAAAATTATTTTACAATCTGAAAACAGATTAAGAATTGAGTTTCAATATTCTAATACATCCTTAATAATTACATACAAGTCATGATAATCCGTAGCGTGCATAATTGCATCAGCCGGTTTCTCAGACTGCTTCCCACGGTTACTGAAATGAGTAAGGAATTTTTGGTGTTAAAATATTATCAGAAATCAAAATAGCTGTTTAGGTAGACTTGTGGTCTCCGGCATTGTACACGCGTTTTGCATTTAGATGAATATAAAACACAATTTTCGCGTTTAGGAATGTGAGAGGTTTGAATTGAACGCGTCATCTGTCACACCGTTCCGAGTAAAGGAAGTGATACACTTCTTTCGCATAAAGGCTTCATGTCAATTGTCGAGTTAAATTTATGAAGTGTGAAAGAAAACATTCGAGTCGCTTCGTGCTGGTATGCTGCAGGTGTTCGCGTTGCCTGGACTTCGTTTAGGACAATGGATACACTTATTTTCTCTCTTTAATACTCTATCGACCGAGATCAAATAATTATATTTGTAGAAGAGTCAGAGCAAAGGAACACGTCTTGATAAATGCGCTGAACAGTCAATACATATGCAAATACCTACGTGAATAGCGGACACTTCGGACAAGAAATTATCTGTTAGATTTGTCTAGATAAATGAGCAGACCTATGATCGTGGCTTACGGTAAGCAATACAAATACCTATCGGATATGTAGTTTCTTCGCCAATACTCACACTGCTGATGGGAATTCCACACTACTTGTTGTTAAATTTCCCTCACATATTCATTTCATGGTGGTGCTTTCCTTTGACCATTTAAAGCATATGTGGACAACCACCGGCCCGCGGGCCGCGTCCGTCCCACAAGACATTTCGAAAAATTTCATGTCTGATATCAATCGCTAAAAATTATAAACACTAGTTTAAAACGTTACTTTAAAATACACTACTTTTTGAACGCGGCTCGCGAATATTTGGCCCTAAACCTGTCAAAGATTGTTAAAGAGTAATAATAATTATGGTGTAAAACATGTTAATATTATACACCGTAATATTTCTGATCGAAGTTATGAATTAACTACAACGAAATCAGTTTAATATTTTGATGAGATCATTTCCGGTTAAAATATAAATTAATCTGAACTATTATCGAGTCGAATTTAAAGTCGACCCAAGAATTCGATTTTATAATATCATCTACATCGAATAAACTAAGAGAATCTCCTTTACGTTCTAATGTATTAAAGGCTGTAATATAAGAAAACTATCTACTATATAAAGCGCATAAATATTTACTAAATTGTCTTCCGGTATATTTTGTTAAAATTAAAATAAAAAAAGTTATGTATTAATTAGTTTTTATCTTTCATTATTATTGAAAACTTAACACCTAATATTAACCACGTTTTTCTAAAATTAAACCCTTCCAAGTTGTATATAATTTTATAATAATTTTTAACGATTTATTTTATTCCTTAAATTATTACTAGCTTTACACTGGCAGTTTCGTCCGAGCGGACATAGAATGCATTGAATGACTTTCTATCAATCTCTCGGTCGCACTTTTCATTCTGATCCTAGTACTGTTTCTGATCTCGTTCTCGGTCACGTTAGTAATTCTAATCCCGGTCCCTCGTTCGGTCCCGCTCCCGGCTGTCAATTATGCCCTCCATCCCGTTTTCAATTCCACATCGCTATCAATCACGGTGTCGATCTGTACGATTATCGAGATGGTCGTATTCAGACTCCTGTTCACTTGCACGGTCCGAATTCTACAGTCGAGTCAATCCCCCCTAGCGAATCGTGACCACGAAGATTACTTTTTCTGCATTCCAGACCATTATGCATTTGCTGTCGCACACGCCTGACCGTTCACGGAACGTTGTTTTCCGAGCCTACCACCGGCCGTTGTAAGGTCGACCATCGTAATTCGTGCACGGCCACCGTCTATCAATAGCTGTGAAATAATATTCTCGTCGACACTTACCGACTACTTCTTGGCCCATCGAATTTCATCGAATCACTCTCTATTTGTACATTTCCATCAACATCATCCTGTGCGATTCGCAAAGTTCGGCAGTTCGTATGCACGAGTATCTATCCCACTAATTTAAACAATTGATTGTTATAAATTCATAATCATTCATTAAAAAAACCAGTCGCATGATACGATATTTAAAATAACATTAAAAATTTCACATTTTAAACTGGATTATTTTTAATTTAAGACAGCTATATAGATTTTTTAGTTTGGAAAATAGCCTACGATTCTTTAAAAACAAAATTATTGAGACGTCTATCACGTATGCTATACGACGTGCTTTGAACAATTATTCAAATCAACTGCCGGTGATTTCCTACATTATTCTGCTATTCGGAAATAACATTAGCGCCATCTAAGTGAGTGGCATTTGCTACCGTATGCTCACGCGCAATTTTCTGCCACGCAAATGTGACAAGGAACACAACTGTGACAAGGAAGTTTTCAAGAAAGGACGTATTACTATTTGAAAGACCGGCAACGAACTAGTCGCTCCTCTGGGACCGTGAGTGTCCATGGGTGGCGGCGACTATTTACTTTTTGATGGCCCGCATACTCGTTTTCCGCTTATAGATTTTATAAAACATCTTTTGTTAAGTTGTTATTAGGCCGCCATTGAACTTTCAAATATATTTATATAGGCAGTTAAATTCTTTACCCCTTTATTTTATTAAATAATTTTATTTTATTTAATAACCACCACGAAACACAATGTTGCATTTAATAAGCGAGTTTAGACAAATAATTGGTGCCTCGCTGTTATCGCAATGTGATGCCTACAGTGATTACAGTAATCGTAAACAATAATTATTTATCTACATTTTATATAAAATAGAAACGAAACAACAAAATATAAAACATAAAAACTTGAAACTTAAACTAATACTTATCAGATGATTTGCAGTGAACACGATATTTCTGTATGAAATGAAAATTAATTTTGAACCACACCCACCTCCATCACTCTTCGTCTCTTCCATCAATCCCGCCTTCATTCTTTATTCCCACGAAAGAGGCCGGCAACTTTCTAATGAGTCCACTAGGATTGCGAGTGTTCATGGCCGGCGATGACAACCTATTTTTTAATGGCCAGCAAAGTTGTTGTCTCTTCTAATATGCTACTAAAAAGTTTTCTGGAAAATATTTAATTCACAGAGTTTCGTTAACAAATTGTAAAGTGACCCCATTCTGTTTTGTTGGTCAATGTAAGCCTACATTTGTTCTTGGATATTTAACGCGAAACAATTACACATATGTCATAATTTTTTGCTGCGCCTCAGTCGGCTAAAATAAATTTATTTGTGCACTAAAACGAAATGCGTAATTTGTCAACGTTACTAAAATAAAAAAAAAGTAAGTAAATAAACTAAATTCCTATATTGTCTTTAAACTCTTTAAATTGGTAGGATATTACAGTTTTGAGTGAGTTCTAACGTTATTCATTTAAAAAAAATGTAAACAGTGATTATTAAAGAAAGAAAAAGCTTAACTTTTGCTTTAAAATGACATTGATGGTAAGGCAGCAGGTCGCACCGCACGGCTGAACGCGAACGCGAAAGAGTTTGTGACGCAAAGGCGGGCTGAAAAATTTAATTTAACTCGAAGCTTCAGGAGTTTAGCAAAATATATGAAAAAAAAAGGTTGTCATATTAAAAGACCAACGCATTTTATACAACTTTTAGATTTTTTTTTTGACGACAAGAGGTCGATGAAAACGTAACGAACAATATGAAACACTGTGAAAAACAATATACTTTGGAACAGATTTAGAGATATGTCGTGTATGTACTATGAAATATGTAAAAACCGTTTTAAATAAAAATAACGAAGTTCACTGTTTCTTTGAAGTCATCAAATTTATTTTTTCATTTTCTTTTTGGCTGTGATGCCTTTTGTATTAACGATGTCTAACAGTCTATCGTATAAATAATGTGTAAATTTATTAATTTCTTCCTTCCACCCATAGACAAACAGACAAAAAAAATGGTGTCCTTAAGTATCCGAACTGACAAGAAAAAAAAGAAATTTCACAATTTTGTAGTTTCGTGTATCGAAAATTTTGAGAAAAAAAATTCTGCATTGATAACACTATGTTTTCTAGATTATCTATATGTATCTTTTGTTGTAAAACGCATTTTTATAAGTTGTTTTGTATTTGTAAAAATAGAAGGAATTATTTTATCTTCAGTATTTGTACCACTTAAATCCTGTTTAAACCATCGCTACCAATTTTATTCCCTATCCCGGCACCATTTCTGGATACGATGTCGACTCGCTTAAGTGAATTCCCGGAACCACTTCAGTTTCGTTTTCTGTTCCATTTTCGGTTACACATTTGGCTGTAGCTTTCAGTTTAAATCACCACTGCACTCTTGGTTCCAATATTAGTTTTGAACTCAATCCCGTTTTCGATCTGGGTTCCAGCCCGGGTATCACGCCGTAACATATTTTTAATTCTAATTCCAATTCTCATCCCAGTCCCAATACAGATACCGTTGTAATAAATAGCCTTTGTTGATTGGTTCAACAGTTTCATGAAAAAAAAAACAAACATCCAATATTTCACTTTTGTTTTTAGCTCATATATTGCCTAAATGTACCAATGTTAGATATATTTATTCAGATATTTTCGAATATAATTAGTAAACGATTGAAATGATATTTTATACAATATAGTTCATTTTTTTGCTCAGACATATATCGAGTGTGAACGAAAATTTTATACTGGCCAGTTCATTAGCTTTTGACGTGAATAAAAAAAAACGAAAAATCTCTTTTCTCTACATGTATGTGCTCTATATCGTGATCAAAGGTATGGTTAGTCTGTTCTCATAAATTAAGTACAACATATTAGAGTTAACGACCGTGATTCAAGTTTTTTAAAATATCGGTTAACGCCTTAGCGATCATATTAAGCATCAAAGTCAAGATTAAGACCCATGGAGATGACATCAATACAAAATTAAAGACAAATCGTTTCTTCATTATTTTGGTAGATATTCAGCATCTATCCTTGGACGCTAGCTAAAATGGTGCCAGTAGCTATTCAACAATAGCATTTAATATTGTAATTGATGTTATATCGGTCTTGAATCTTGACATATGACTGCTTAGGCGTTAAAAAAAAATAATTTGCGTCAAAATTAAGTTAGTAATTCAAAGTTTTTTGTGTGAATAAGAAATAAAATAAATAAAGGAACTTCATTTCAATTATAGATTTCAACAGAAATTAAAGTAGATGCGTATATGTTCCGTCATACTACATGATCTAACGAACGCTTGTATACAAAAAGTATTTATTTTATTTTGTCAAGATAGAGAGACACGTAAGAAGTTATTACCGTTTACGACAGCAAATCTATCAAACATAACAGATACATTCAGGTTTCATTACGGACGGCCTGGATCGCTCTAAGACATGCGGACATCAACTAAATACACGTATCTCACAATCTTATCTACACAATATCGACCAATAAATAGCGAAGTTTACTTTACTGATCACATGCGCTGTCCTTGGCGACTCTCTATTCTGACGCATAAAGTTCTTTCATAGCGAAAGCTCATGTTTTATGTATCCCGCGGAAATTGGTACGACAATACGCCCATTCTGTGTCAAGCCGTTGTCAATATTAAGGATCCTTTGTATGCGGAAATACACAATGCTCAAGTTGAAGTTCTCGGTGGTGGACTGTAACTTTTAAGGGTTGCCTTCGGCCTTCACGGTCAATTCAGAGGGATATTAAACATTCCGTTAAATTAAAAAGACCATGATAAGGACGTTCTCGTCTGTTCGCCTGCACCTATGTTAATTCGCAATCGTTAGTATATCACTGTCATAAAATTACATTTAACTTTATTGCACCAGAATCGAGGTCCACGCTGATTTTATTATTATCATCACAGAAAAACAATGAAATGCTTACAATGAAAATTTAATACTCAGTAATTTTCAGTTGACGAATTTAATGTCTGCCAATTTCATTAAAATTCTAAAACATCATAAAATATATAATACTTCTGATACCTTGGTAGATGTGCGTATAAACGTGACTATAAATTGTATAAAATGAAATGGCGGTTAAGATAAACAAAAAAATTACACTTTTTTTGTGTGATGCCGATCCTCTCAATTCAATATTAAATTCGTTGGATGATAATTCGTACCTATTGGAAGAACATATTCGAGGGGTGACGGTGGGTTGCATGCTGCATTTTACTGCATGTCACAGGCAAGCTTCTAAAATATAAACACCTGATCAACTGATACTAAAGCTAATTTTACCCAAACACTCGCTGGATGAGAGAAGAATATTTAAATTTTATGCATAAATGTGTCCTCATCTACCAAGTTGGTTATTAATTATTGTAATATATTTACTTATTAATGTGGTATACTAGACCTGTTTTATTGCCACTCCATAGTCAATACTGAGACAAGGTTGAGTGTGAGTTCCCAGATATTAAATATTGTTCAGAGCGAGCTTTTAAGATACAGTTTGAAAAGCTTTTTTTTTGCTGTAATATTAGAAATTATCACAATCGCTTCTATAATGTAACTAGAATAAACCAGAGACTGGTATTTTTTCTATGCCATCCCACTTATCGACGGCGTTATGAACGATTAGCTTGTCGTCAAGTAATCATATTGCTTTTCGTTTGTGTTTTTCTTATTTCTTCAATTATAACCTAGAGCAAATTAAAATATTTTTGACATTTTAAATTCTTTATCATAAAACTGTTATTATTAACTTTGGCTATCTTTATCTATGTTTAGTTATGATCTTCAAAATAGATGTTTTCTTTTTTTTTTCCTTGCTAAACACAAATTTCTGAAAACATAAATATTGTCCAATCACCGTCAAATCCTTTGCAATCCACAAATGGCGCGAAAAGACGACGCGTCAGGTGTCGAAGCGATACAGCGAGTGCACCCGTTATCAGTTTTCATACCTCACAAACCCTACTAACTTCTTTCACTGTCCAGATTAACGTACAGAAAGCAACCTAAGCGAACTATGCTTGACTAAGCTGAATTTACACTAGATTAGCTTAGCTCATGGTAAATTGCTGACTTAGCTATTCTAAACGACTGTAGTGACCGCTCCTTCACCTGTGTTGCTACATTCGAAATAGGTAACCTCTTTCTATTACACATGGAACTATTTTCATCTGTAAAAAATAATTTACTTTGTCTACGACTACATACTACACACATTGCAACTAATAGTAGGACAGTGACGAGATATTTATGTCCTTTTTAGAATTTTGTACTTATAAGACACTTTGGTAACTATTCTGCGTCCGTCTGTCCGCTCGTCTGTACGTCACAGTCTTTTTTGAATGTCTACTGTTACTATTTACATAATTAAGTTCAAGAAGTTTATAATAGTCACCTATTAGTGGTGAAAGAGTTTTCAATTTTATTTCATTACATTAAACTTTTAAATTATTTACTAACTTTTTTTTTGTTAAAATAATACACCGAGCGGTGTAACATTTGAAAGAATTACAAGTAAATGGAAAACCAACGTAACCAAAAACAGCGTTTATAATACGCACTTTTGGGTATACCTGAACGTCGATCGAAAGTAACTCACGATCGCAGGAAAATAGAACAAGAACTGGACAATCAGAATCGCACTTAACTATTTTTCAGCCTTCGCAGTTGAATTACATTGTCCGCTGTTTGAAAATGTGTTTTAATAATAAAGTTTAGTATAAAAACGAACGCGATTTAAAAATGAAAAAAAAATCAAGATCCATTTTACGAAATTTAAAAAAAAAACACAATTTTCAGATCTTATGCTCTGTACGATCTTTAGTTACATTAAAAATTGCATCTATTACAAAAGAAATAAAATGAAAGGGACGAAAATAAGCTCCATTACAAGACAAATAAAATAAAAGGGACGAAAATAAGCTCCATTACAAGACAAATAAAATGAAAGGGACGAAAATAAGCTCCATTACAAGACAAATAAAATGAAAGGGACGAAAATAAGCTCCATTACAAGACAAATAAAATGAAAGGGACGAAAATAAGCTCCATTACAAGACAAATAAAATGAAAGGGACGAAAATAAGCTCCATTACAAGACAAATAAAATGAAAGGGACGAAAATAAGCTCCATTACAAGACAAATAAAATAAAAGGGACGAAAATAAGCTTCAAGACAAATAAAATAAAGGGACGAAAATAAGCTTCAAGACAAATAAAATGAAAGTGACGAAAATAAGCTCCATTACAAGACAAATAAAATAAAGGGACGAAAATAAGCCCAAGACCAAATAAAATGAAAGGGACGAAAATAAGCTCCATTACAGACAAATAAAAGGGGACAAAATAAGCATTGAACAAATAAAATGAAAGGGACGAAAATAAGCCCATTACAACAAATAAAATGAAAGGGACGAAAATAAGCCATTACAAAATAAAATGAAAGGGACGAAATAAGCCATTACAAGACAAATAAAATGAAAGGACGAAAATAAGCTCATTACAGACAAATAAAATAAAGGGACGACAATAAGCTCCATTGAACAAATAAAATGAAAGGGACGAAAATAAGCTCCATTACAAGACAAATAAAATGAAAGGGACGAAAATAAGCTCCATTACAAGACAAATAAAATGAAAGGGACGAAAATAAGCTCCATTACAAGACAAATAAAATAAAAGGGACGAAAATAAGCTCCATTACAAGACAAATAAAATGAAAGGGACGAAAATAAAAATCAATCATAAATTCTTCCCAACTATAGAAATAAAAAAAATGTGTGTGATACGCACGAGAAAAGTTAAGTTAGTTTATTTATGCCAAAGCAGGTATAAATAAATAACATTTTTATGGTATTTACAAATCGTTTTTCTTTCGTCGATTGGCGATCGAAACATCTTTATCTTTTATCAGAATAGGCCACATTAAATTAGTTATCTAGTACATATATAGATAGTCTTTACTTCCCTCGTATGTATGCAACGCTGATAACATTGAATGTTTATAGGCGATCGAGATAGCTTTATTTCGTATCAGAATACGTCATCACATTGAGTAATTGTTTTATAGTGCTTCCTACATGTGTTGCCCTGGTACTCGGAATCAGAATTATGTGTTATGCCCAAAATATGTTTTCAATCAGGTTTTCCAAATACGTTAAAAGAAGTACAACTTCATTACAAGTTTTCAGAAATTTATGTTTATTTTACATATATCGTGCACATACATAAATATGTATTTACTACAGTTCGACATCTCTTACATTTCAACACATGCACTTAATTGCATTGGGCTGATAGGTTAAGGAACTACTTCACACCGCAAGAACTTTATTATGCGTTAAATTGGCGAGTTATATGCTCAGAATACACTTGATCAGAAGATGTTCTTAATGCGCCGAAAGTACAAATTTAAAGTTTTTTTTTTCATTTTATAATAACTCACTAAAAATCAATTGACATGTAAACATTAACATTTTTGATCATTGAAAGCCAGCATTCAGTACTCCCATTCATATTTAACGAAATTGGTAACGGCTAATTTTGAAAAAACACGAGTCTAAAATTTTTATATTAAAAATAAATGAAAAAAAAATCACGTTGAGTTCGGATATTGAATCAATTTAAAATGAAAAAGTAAAAACGAAGTATCTAAATACCTAAACTAAAAAAGTGCCCTTTAGTGCCTAAACTAAACTAAAAAAGTGCCCTAAACACATCTGTTTTAACTATTTTTTGCAATTTTACCGAGAAATTATTGATGTTTTAATTTTGCACCCCTCACAAGCGGAGCGTTGAGGTGATGCTCTACTCTCGGCATGTCAAAAAACCCAGTCTTTCGAAACTTAAATGACTTTTTTTTACTAAAACAACACTTACAGGGTAATATGAGCGCACTAATATCAAGTTAAATAATCTGTCTAGCACATATGGTATATTTTATAAATAATTATTTTGTTTAATATAATAAATGATAACATTAAAATCAATCATTGTTGGACGTCCGTCAATCTGTGTTCATGGATCCATGTATGTGGCAGAGAAATTGGCCGAAAAATGTATCTTACCGGAATACATTTTTTTATTATATAAAGTTATACCCTGTGCTGATTCTTAGTTAATATTAGCGTTCTAAGTACTGTCGTTTAATTATAATTTACAAAAAACTAAAAAACGACTGAGTATTGCACGCCTCACAAGCGGAGCGTTGAGGTGGTGTTTGTATATCTATATTTATATACAAATGAAGATTAGCCCTAAGCCATATGTGAAATGTTGAGATCAGCGCATGCGCTATTATAAATATCTCACGAAATGGTGCGAAATTAGAATTTGATAAATCTTTATTTGAAATTTCATTATCGAAAACTATTGAAATTTTTGATTTTAGAAGTTAATGACCGCGGTGAGGCGTGCACTTTTGGATTTTCCAAATTTTTTTTTTTACTTCGTGCATTCTTGTTTATATGCTTCTTCTGACATCTCAATAATTCACTACGATCTAAAGCTCACGACGGCTGTCATTCTTTTATCGAAAACCGATACACTACCGAAGCGATCGAAAACTTTTTCAATGTTGAAAATGGGATTTCTTAACTAGACTTCGATGACCATTAATCGTTTCAAATTTAACCAAAAAACACGCACTGAGGGTGACTCGTTAATATAACTTACATCGGTTCAAAATTAAATTTCCCATCCAAATTATGGTAACCGATAAAAAACGGGACCCTATTATTAGGGTTTCGTACCCAAAGGGTAAAAAACTGGACCCCATTACTAAGACTCCACTGTCCGTCCGTCCGTCTGTCACCGGGATGTATCTCATGAACCGTGATAATCAGGTAGTTGAAATTTTTACAGATGATGTATTTCTGTTGCCGCTATAACAGCAAATACTAAAAAACATAATAAAATAAATATTTAAGGGGGCTCCCATACAACAAAAATCATTTTTTTGCTCGTTTTGGCTCGATATTGATAACGGCAACAGGTAGACGCTTAAAATATTCACAAAATATTTAGTTACATATTCACTTTATAAATAAATAATTTAATTAAAATTAAATTGATATTTAGGGGGGGTCCTATACAACAAACGTGATTTTTTTGCTCGTTTTCGCTCAATATTGATAACAACAACAGGTAAACGCTTGAAATATTCACAGAATACTTAGTTATATATTCACTTTAGAGATGGACGATGTACATCGATGTTTTGTAAACACTCGATGTAGTAACGTGTCGCTATAGAAATGTGTCTCTTACGTCAAAATCCTATGGCGCCTGTTTTCAGCCATCTTCGCGTAGAAAAGCCACTCAATTACACTCGAGTAGTATATTACAACGTACAATCTTTAAGAAAACACATTGATGATGTAACTGTCGATCCAGTTATAAGCAATTCTGACATAGTTTTTTTTTTTAGCGGAAACGTGGTCCAGTTCATCGGATTCCTTTAAAATTAATAATTTGAATATTATCTCAAAGACTCACGGCCCAAATCAAAATACAGCCAACCTCGGAATGGGTATGATTGCATTTAAAAATATACATATCCCAGAAATCAATTTCAAACATCGTGTGGGAAAGATCATAGTGAAGGCATTTCTTTTTATTTAAAAGGGTTCGAATTATTGGCATTTATAGATCGCCTCTATGTAATTGAAACGAATTTTTAGATGCAATGAATAATGTCATATTTGATGGCAGAACACTCCCGTTGCCTCCGAATATAGTGTGCGGGAGTTTTAATATAGATTTACTGGAATCTAATGCGAACGCACTAATTCCGGTTAGCGTAATAAGATAATTATAAAAATAAATAACACTTGCTTAGGTGTTCGATATCTGTCAATCCTCTGGAATGAATATTCAATCATTTGGATAGAGATTCGTAGTGGAGAGGCAGATTCGAGGGTCAGCGGTGGGTTGCATGCTGCATGTTAATGCATGTTGCAGACAAGCGTCCACTATGGATTTCCGCGAATTAACACCTCACACAATACAAGAATGCACCTTTAAAAAAATATTTCGACCATATTGACTTAAAGTCAAAACTTCCTGGTATTGTTACCACGACGGATTATACTCAAATAGGTAATGTGTTTAGCAATATTGACATGAATGCTGGCACATACTGCGCCCTCTTTAGTTACCATAACCCTTTATGGATACAATTTCGGATTGAGGATTAGATTTAACAACAAATGAAATTCCGTACCATTGTTATACATAATGGTACGGAGCCCTTCGTGAGCGAGTCCGACTCGCACTTGGCCGGTTTTATAATACCTACGTATTGTCATATGACAAGTTCGTTTAAATAACCGGGGTAGTATCATTTATGAACAACGCTCGGGTAGGTCCATTATTGAATTTACTACTGCTACTTATGTGCCCGTACTTCTGAATGCGAGCACTTGTGAGTAATTACTAAAATTTCTCAAGCAGATGTGTAATGACGACAACGTAAGTGATGTTACTTTACACTTTAAATGTGAAACATCATAAAGTAGCGACGCGACGCTTATCATAATATTTAGTGAGCGTGTGGAAGTTGAGAATATAAGTTTATATTCATCAGACAGAAAAGTAATTAAGTATAATTTAAGTTCGCACGTATTCGAAACTTTACATTGTGTGAAGAATTTAAGCATTCAATATCTGAACTTATAAAGTGGCAAGCCTTATTAAACAGGGACACGCAAAAAGGACACGCTAAAAGACACGCAACCACACGGACATTTTTCACTGATCCAAATTCGCTCGTCAATGCACCGGTCAGCAATAAAGAACTGAAATCGCATGAACAAATGATAATTAATGGAATGTGAAATAAGTCGTAAACATGTCATCTTTAATCGTAAAGAAGGTCATAAACAGCAATTTCGAGAATAATCCGATCGAACGGAATTCAGAGACTTTATAAATAAAGCAGCATCTTCGATGCAAACAATGGAGTTCTGGAGTTCTCTTATTCATTCGTCAGGAGAGATATTCTCCTACTTCATTATTTGCTGTTGTGAGTGTACCTCGTTACCAAATTACAAATAACATAATGACGAACGTAGTTCACTAAATTGTGTATTGAATCCGATTAAAGCGAGTTTACTAATTTGTAGGATTAGTACAATATTACAAAACGATATTATAGCTGACTGACAAATCTATCGATATTCTGTTACATGGTATGAACACATCAAGCGACAAGTTTTGATCTGGTTCAACATTCACTGTTATCGTTAAAGAGGAGCCCATCTATACTAAAGGCAGGTTTCATACGCAAGGCACAAATTATGTGGTCTAATTTCATGAAACCACCAATCGATTCGCCTGCAATCTGAAAACAAACTCAGCACCTTCCGATTCTAAAGTGGGACTCCGGCCACTAGACCGCCACCGCTGAGGCGCTATACAATTTTGGGATAATACAGAAAATAATATATTCCAGTTCGAATAATATAAACGAGGAGAGAAGGCCAATGGAGTGCGCCCGCCCAGATGATTTCCATATCAATAGCAGCGCCTTCGACGAGGACTCGAAAAGAAAGCTAAATGAATCTAGATGTGTTTTGATTTTAGGAAGTAAATATTCTTTCGCACTCATCCGATGGGGAGAATGTTTGTTTCACGATAAGATAAATTTAATATTTTTCACGGTTAAAAATTTTACTTTGCTGTTTTTCGATTATTACAAAAGCCCGTATAGTCGAGGACGAGAATCGGGGCAAGGATAGTGATCTTGTCGGTATCGGGAATGTCTTCGATCGAGTCCGCACTTAATCTACTTTATGTCGTTGTGGTGGCTGTAAAGCGATTAATTTTCGAATACATGTAGAATTGCAATGTCGGTTATGATTTCCTCAAAATCAGTTTTCCTCCGCATCTCTCGATATATTAGATTAAGTTTTCACAAATGTTTAAAGCTGCATATGTCAGTACATATGCAGCCTTAAATATGTGACTTGTGATACTGCTGAGCTTAAAATATTGTGACACTTTGGGAATGTATTTAGTAATATCAATGAGTTGGTGGTTAAACTGTATAAAAACATCCTTATACCTTCCATCGAGAAAAGCAATATCTGAGTTTATGCTGATTTATTATTATTATTTAATTCGATCACGTTCTGTAATTCAATTGTGAAAAGGTATTGATATATATGTACTCTTTAGACAAAAATACAACACTATTCGTCAATACCAAATTTCATAAAATTGTAATTGTACGAGTATTTCATGAACTAAAATATTTAAAAAAATAATTTCCTTTCAAAATATTTTTTTCATGATATGTATTTATATTAAATTATAATATACATACACATATATACATATGTACATATATATGCGCACGCACGCACGCACGCTTACACACTATAAAAAGTAGTTTTAGTAGTTTTGACAGTCCTCTTTGATGTTAACCTAATACTACCTAAAGACTTCTAAAGAGACTGAAACACGTGAAAGTATGAAGGTGCAAGGTCTGACCTATCTGTTGGGTGTATTAGCACTCCCCAACCAAACTCTTTCAATATTTGCTGAGTGGCCTAAAGTGTGTGCTGTATGGCGTTATCATAGTAAAAACCACACTCTTTCTGTTGATCGATTCCGGCCATTTTTCCTCTACTTCTTGCTTGAATCTCATCAATTGTTGGGAGTAGAAATCCGAATTGATGGTTTTACCCGGCAGTAAAAGCTCATAATGAATAACGCCCTTCCAATCCCACCATACAAATCGCATTAACTTATTGCGAGTTAATCCACGTTTCGCATTAGTTTGTGGAGCTTGCTCGCCTTTTGATCATGATCTTTTTTCATACGTTCTTGTTGTAGGTAATCCATTTTTCATCACCCGTAATCCAATGTTTTCAAAAATGGTTCGGTTTCATTACGTTTTAATAGAGAATCGCAAATGAGTAAACGATTCAATAAATTTCTTTCAGTGAGCTCCTGTGGGACGCAAGTAGCGACTTTTTTATGTATCCAGCTTTTTTCGAATAGATCAAAACTATTTTATGGTGAATTCACAGCTCTTCAGTTATGTCGTAATAACTAACTAAACTAATTTACTCTACTTTTTCCAAAATGGCATCGACTTTATCCGTAACAGGTCGACCAGAGCGAGAACCATCTTTGAGTTTAAAGTTACCAGACTGAAAACGTTTGAATCAGTTTTGTGCACTCTTACCGACGCTGCATTAGGTCTATAAATGTCACATTTTTTTTCACAGCTTGTGTCGCATTTTTCCATTTTTGTAATACAACTTCAAAATGTATCGAATTTCTATGCAAAATTCACTCATTTTCGTGGAATGAAAAACAATGGAAAAATGGCGAGACACCGGATTTACTTTTTATTTTTTTTTAATCTCATCTATTTAATGGTATAAAAACTAGCCAGAGATGAACAGCACAACCAAAAAGATTTTACTGCAACTTTTTACTAATGAAATAGAAAAAAACTTTAACAAGTTTTAAGTTATGTTAAGCATTGCTTTCAGTGTAAGAAACCGGGCAAATCCTAACCGGTTTCAGCTGAAAATCAGTGCTACAGCCCCGGCGGTGGTATTGTGCTGAGCTGGAACCGATTCGGCATTGGCTTAATTGACCACATAACTGCTTTTTTTACTATTTCCACATTGTTCTTATGCCGAATAAAACGTTCTATCTTCTTTTTATTTCAAATAAATATAGATAATAACTTAGATTTGAGACGTCTTAACCTAATAAAAAAAATAATGGCTGAAAACGAAAATAAAATAACGTATTTGTATTTTAAGCATTGAATTGAGTATATTGATCAGAATCAAAAGAATAAAACTGTCACCACTATTCACTAAAGATACAAATCATGAGGCTCCCATAGTATGAAATTCCGCTAAGTATAGCTCACAAACTGTCTTCTAACAGGTCAGTAACTAGTTTCATGATCGAGGAAAGACCAAACATTGCGTGTGTCTTTTCAGATGCCCGCCCAGCGCGCGCCGACCGTCGGGTGCCGGAGGAGCGAACAGTCGCCGGCCGGGAGCGCCCCGCAAACGGTCAAATGAATCGGACACGGGACGTCGACTACGACTCTTGGGCCACCATCAGGAATCTGACTTGTCGTCTGGTCGTCGGCCATGTGAGGAACTGCGGCTACATTTCTTCGGGTCTCGACTGCGGATACCGGGGACGAGACGTCGGTTCGGATTTCCTCTGCGATCTCAACATAGACATACAGAATGAAACTTCCTACTTCTGCAATCTGTGCAACGAGACCGTGGCCGGTGACGGCTACAACGCGTCGTGCGGCTTTGGATTCAAGCTGATAATGGACAACCTAGTTTTCGAGAGCGCCCTCAAAAACATATGGTTGAAGTTACCGTATTGGCTGGATGAGATATGCGAGATATTCCCTTGGGAGTCGCAAGTGAACTGTGTCACCGACGAACTCTACGTAGTTAACAGGACATTGCACGAGGACACGTCCACAGGATACGAAACTAGAATGAGTTTCAAGGACTTCAATTGCGTGTGGAATATAGGCAAGAACTTTTCCAGAATAATGACGGGACCACAGTACGACTGGAGTTTCTTGTTTGTGATACTGTTCATAGTGGCCGGAGGTGTGGGCAACATTCTAGTCTGTTTAGCCGTCTGTCTAGATAAAAGACTACAAAATGTGACTAACTATTTTCTGCTTTCGTTAGCGATCGCCGATTTATTGGTCAGCCTGTTTGTTATGCCGATGGGAGCGATACCAGGGTTCTTAGGTACGTATTTTTTTTAAATATTTGATATAGATTATAAGCAAAGGAACATTTGGATGCTAAAATATATTTAATCGTTTTTTTTCTTTAAATAAATATTGCACCGGATATCTGAAGAGTAAATTATAAATAGTTTTTTATTTTGCGTAAAAATCTTCAAGAGGAAACCATCGTTAGTATCTTCGAGTAGATTTACTAAAACAGTTGGCCAAAGCAAAAAACAAGTAATTAATCATCTATTGTATGTTTACCCGAGTTTCTGGGATTAATGCGAGGGTACTAATGTTTCTTTCTCTACGTGAGCAATATCATAATTAAAACATTAATAATTTTTATATGTATAATATTTTCATTTATTATAAAAACAATATAAGCCTATAAAAATGTTAGCTTTCTCAAAAGCTAGTGTAAAAAGAGTTCTTCACTTTAAATATTATGAAAATGCTTCTTAGAACTTACGTTGCAAACATTGTTAATAATAAATTGTAATTATCGAAATACTGAAAAAATATAAATTTTGTTTATTTTAGAAGCTACAATAAAAAAAACCGATTTTACCTAGAATATCCATTAAATAATAAACCATCACAATTTACATTAAATAAATCATCTCGAATACGCTACTATGGATATAATTATTATTGCATTATGTGAAATATGCAAATAACTAGATCGCAATTCGCGTAATTTTATATCTCTTTAATGGTTTTTAGTAACGCTTCCTATTCGATATTTCGTATAAAAAGTATGAAACTTGTTTATAAATAATAAAAAATCTTATTCGCGCGAGTCCGACGCTCGCCTGTTCGGCTTTTCATAAATGTATTATCTACACTATATGTTATATAAGTCTGTAGCGCCTGACTATACATACAATTTTTTTGTAAATTTTTATGATTCTAGTAATACAATTGATACATTTCTCCGGGCGAAGATGACGTTTTTCTGAGGCAAAAAGTAGTCTATGTTGATAGCAAGACGTTGATCTTGTCATGTGAACTTCATTAATTTTATGCATTATATTTCTTTTCTTTAAGTTAAATCATTTTATTCTGTCGAATATAGAAAATATAATAGTGAGAATTAAATTTACCAATGGGTAAAACATCTTCATCGAGAAGTTCTAAACTTTATCTCTTTCTTTTATTGATTTGTGTACATTATTGATAGGCTTTTAAAACAAGTTGCTAAAATAAGACAATTTCGTTTAGAAAAAGCAAACGGACAAATAAATTATCATTAAAAAAAAAACTAGGAATATATATGGGTCGTATGTAAGGTTTGGGTCTCGTTAAACAAATCAAATCACAAACTTCACTGGATCACTATTTAGACGTTGAAGAATTCTACTGTGCACCTCCTGCCTCCGTTATCTAATCACTCAATACAGTGAAATTATTGCACTTACAAATAGAAGTAGATTAAAATCACTCCCGAGATTGTTTAATTGCGATTGTAAAGCGAACTAGTGCTATTAAGCGTAATTAAAAGTGTGTAAAAAAAGCAACGTACTCCAAGAATATAAGCACCAAAGACATCGAATCACCGGCTGCGGCGTATGCGCAGGTCGGTGGGGGGTTGCATTCCGCCTTTTTACACTTCCGATCACATCTTGGAGTACTTTCCGCAAGTATTATTTGTAATTTATGTGTTTGGAAATCTTATTTCGGTAAGCCTGATTAAAGGTGCATTCCATAAAAACACGTATAGTATAGATATTCGAGTCCAATTTTGAATAACACCTTAGAGGCCAAACCGAAACGTATATGTAATTGCTTGGAACATATCCCGTAAGTTTTACTTTAAAAATAACTCATCTTCTATATCTTTGTACAACTTCTTAATTTAAGTCACAAATTGAGTTTAATATTGTCAAAATATAAGATGTGCAAATGGTACTTTTCTCTTTTTAATATTTGTATGTGAATATTTTTGGTGCAACCTCTATGCATCTATCTCTATAATAAAAAAGGGCCAAATCATAAACGCTGACAATAAAATACTCGCTTGTATTTTAATATGCGCATAAAGATAAATATCACGTGTTCGTCGTAAAATCAAATTTTATTTAGAATCACT
>BGZK01003281.1:0-28416 GCA_005406025.1 Eumeta japonica
CAATTGTGTGTATTAGTGAATAAACAATTATTTTACAATGACATCAAAGATAAACAAAACTCTAAAACAAACTTTACGCTTTACAGCAAATTTTGCTTTGAGCTTTGCTGCCACCAATGACCAACTTCACTTTTTTTTGTCTCGTCGTGTATAAAACCTGTTTATTTGTTGTATTGAAACGACCCTTGGCGTGACTTTTACGACTACCTGGTATCCAAAGCATACGTAAGCCTGAAGATTTTTTACCGTTACGTGATGACATCGTAACTAAACATTTCGATAGAAAAAATCAGTTTACAATCAATATGTATATGGCTTAAAAAATGTTTTTATAACTAATTTAGTGTTTACCTTAAATACAAATTTATTTGTGAAGGAATAAAATCGTTTTAATTTGATGATGAACGTTATTGATTAAAATAATGAAATTTGTAAGCAAGATATTCATGTGCAAAACTGCAGATGTCTGCTGGATGTAAATGCAACAATAAGTAGGTACCTATATTATGCACAAATAACATAAACTAGTACGAAAGCGGTCTAACCAATCAACCGCATTCAAATATTAAAAACAAATTACTTTTGGAATATTTTCTGAGTTTTTGACTGTGCAAAATCATATTTATTTTAGTTAATGCACGTACTTCCACTTAATCTTAAAGGCAGAATTAGTTTGTGCTTGAGTTGACGTTCTGAATCAGATGTTTTTATTCTGCTCAATTAAAATTGTTAAGGAATGATTTGTCTTTACTTTTACTTTCTGTGCCGTAACTGAAAGAGCCTGTACAAATAGAATTCAACGTTAGTGACAGAAAAATTTATTTGTTTTCGTATGAAAAAATATAAATATATTATATATGAATTAAATACATATAAATGTTGTAAAATTGCTTATTTTAGAGGAAGAAAAAAATTTGGGGCCTTGGTGGCGTTTTTGTAAAAACTGATCATTTTCTCAGGCTCATATCTTGCAAACTGTTTGGAATTTTAAGTTACTTTCTGAAGCAAAGTTGTAACCATTATCCTAAAGAACAAAAGATTTAAATATATAAAATAAAATAATCGATTTTTCACCTTTTCCCCTGTTTAGGCCAATAGGTAACAAACCGTTTAAAATTCACGGATACAATTAACTACAAAAATCTACCTAAGATCTTAACAAACAACTTTTTAGAACATATGAACTTTCTAGGAATGAGTCTTAACGTAGTTTAGGTAGCGCTTAGGTAGGTGCAAAAATTTTGCAATTTCATTTCACTGTGCCCTTTTTTTTAAAAAATTCATGACTTTGGGCAAAACAAAAAACACGTGTCTCTTTTTTTTGATCCTTTATCACGCAGTGAAGTCCGAATATGGTTATTTTTTTCATGGTGCACTGTGTTATCATAACTTTATCAGCAAAATGTATCAAATACTAAGCAGTTCGGATTAATAGTTTTAAGAAATGAATTTATTATATCCGAGAAATTGCGTACTTACACTTAATACTGTTGGCAAACTTAATGAAATTTAATATTATTTTTAATGTCGCAAAGGCACAAGCAATAAAATTCATGATTTTTTTTTATTTTGATTTTGTTTTGCAATCAATTAGCAAATATTTCGACAAATGAGAATTAAAGTTTATTTTTATTGAGTGTATGTATGTATTGGCAAATGTATAATATTGATGACTATTAATTAATTGCAAAAAAATTCAATATACTACATACATACATACATATGCAAGTACAAATAAGTTTTCAAATCTATATATCAGAGAACATCACTTGTGAGTTTGGGTCACCTCTTCAGTCCAGTCGTTTTTCACAAACCAAGGAAGTTTTGACGCTTTATAATTTTAGCAGTAATTAAATCATTATTAAAAATGATCTCGCCGTATTGCCGTCATTTTTATTTCCATATCCAATTGATATGGATAGTCTTCATTTTAGTCTAAGTTTTTTTTTAATTATTCTTTCGTGAGTATTCCTCTTACCATATATTTTTCTTTTGATGGTGTATTCTCTCTAAAAGTTTCTCCCACCCGTGGAATTGTATATGCCAGCTACAAAATGAACTGTACACCGAAGTTTAGCTTGCAATGGCAAAATTCCATATTCATAGTTGTTATTATCACTGCACGCAAAGAAAAAACATGGTTGAGACTAGGGATGCAACGATACGCCATTTCGCCGATCCGATACCGATATTTAAAAATAAATATCGCCGATACCGATTCCGATACCGATACGCTTACTGAAGTTGAGCTCAAGTAAAAATTAACCAAAATTAAGTACAGTAATTCTTCTATTATACAAAAGAACAGTATTTATTAATGAGCCATTTATATCATCAAAATTTTCAATACATTTCAGTTTCTAAAATTCAAATTTTCAAACTACAAAAATCTGCAATATTTATGATTTTACGAAAAAACGATGGCATTCAGTTTAGATTGGCTCAAGATTTAAAATTGATATTAATAAGGTTTAAAAGGCAACAAATTGAATTTGAGATCATGTTAAAATTAAAACTATTAAAACAACTTTGCAAGTGATTAATAATGAAAATTGACATTAATAGGATTTTTGTTTAAAAAACTGAGTGTTCTCAAATTTTGTGCAGTGGAAAAAGGCCTCTCAGATGCGACAGAACTCATTTGAAAATTTAAGTATTTCTGCGCCATTTTCTTAAAATTCTGGTAGAATAAAAACGAGAAGAAATAATCTCATTCTGTTTTGATTTTTATTCTGCATTTAATAGGTTATTTCTCATAGTTGTCATGCAAAAGAAAAGAGTTGAAAATTGAATATTTTGTTCAAAGACGCTAAAGCAAAAATATAAGAAGTATCGGCGATCGACAGTAAAATATCGCCGATATCGATATATCGGAAAATTTGAAGTATCGCCGATATATCGGTATCGGTTGCATTAAAAATGGCTCGTTTTCTTTACCTTTCAAGACCAAATTAAAGAGTTTGAGATTTTTAAATATTTTTTATATAAATGCTGTCTTGGCAATGAATGTTTGTTTTATTTAACGAATAGAATTTTTCCATTTATTATACAATTGAAAATATATTTTAGGATCAAAAATGTCCCTTAATTCAGGTGTTTAGCTGAATCAGAGTACCATTTTAAGTTTAACTACCATATAACATTATGGCGGCCTGCAGGGCTATGCATGACCGGGACAGTTTGGAAGTATTGGAATCTTTGTGGATAGCCAGGCGGCGATTCTTGCATTGAATTCATATACGACTACATCTTCACTCGTTGAGGAGTGCAAGCAGGAACTGTCTAGGCTGAGTTGTCTATCTGTCATAACCTTAGTTTGGGTCCCTGCGCATAGGGACTACTACGGTAATGAACGAGCAGACGAGTTGGCCAGGAGGGGAACTGCTTTGGATATCTCTAGTGTGGAATCAGTCGGAATACCCCTAGGGAGTATCAAAAGTGGCATCCTTAGACACTTCCTTCGGAAGAGTGAGGAAAGATGGCGCAGACTGGACACATGTAGAGTGGCCAGATTCTTGTGGCCCTCATATAACGAGAAACGGACTATGCAACTTGTGGCCCTTAGTAGAACGGACATATCGAGATTGCTGGCTGTGATGACTGGACACTGGTTGATAGGAGTGCATGCGGGTCGACTTGGATTGCCTTTCAATCATTACTGTCGCAGTTGCAAGGATAGGGGAAAGGAGGAAACGGTTTTCCACCTCCTCTGTGAATGCCCGGCACTGGCTGTTAGGAGGAGGACTTTTCTGGGCAGACACATGTTCTCTGACCTGGGTGAACTGTCTGAGTCAAGGATAGGTGACTTATTGAAGTACCTCACCGCCACAGGTTGGATCTGATGCCAAAGCGGTGGACACTACGGTTGCTACGATTGACGAGTGGAGTGGTCTTGTCAAAACGGAGTCCTTTCGACTCTACTTGACTGTTCGCGCGGAGCGAACTACCACGAGAACCAACCAACCATGGTAGTGAATTTCAAAATGTTAAGGACAAAAAATACCTGTTCAATTTATATTAGGACCATAAAAAATTAGTAAGGGCAAACATATTTGGAATATAGGAACAAGAATGTTCGAAGGGATCGGAATTTTTCGGAGGCATCTCTATTCATTTATTTTCCGTCTAACACATTTTAAATATGTAGTGAAAATAAATAATCTATTTGCTATCCTATGTATTTGTTACGTAACACGTCCTATCGCTGCGCTTGCTTATTGAAAGGATTCTGAATACTAACTTAATAGTATAATTTGTACCTTATTTATAGTGAATAAGTCCTTGTTCTGTATGTGGTTGTTTTGTTAATATTATTTCTTTCTTTAAGATGATCACCTTCTCTAATAAATATTTTCTTGGCTTAGTCATAAGTCAAGACACATTTTGGTGGTTTTTTTTTCCTTTGTGTGCTTGAAGATATGTACATATATCTGTAATATTACACTACCGATACGATAAATATATTCTAAGCAGATAGAGGCTTTCGGAATTATTGAGATTAAACCAATTTAACAGTGTGTATTTAAAATGCTCATTTGTGTCTTCAATTTGGCTTAAAGAATTAACGTCCGAGTACCTAATGCTAATTTTGCAACCTCTGCATATATACATATTCATAAGTAAATATATACATACATATGTGCAGATATTATTAAAATTAAAACTTTTATTTTGAAGTCTTAAGGAATTAGTGATAAATTACCTGTTGTTAGTTTTTAAGATCAATTGCTTAAAATTATCTAATATTTTTACCACCTTAAATATTGTGCTTAGTATTGATACTTGGTGGAAAGTCTTTACGCCCTATACGGTGTGGCAACGATTGAAAGCATTTTTACTGTGTTGGAAGTTTTTTATTAAATGCTTTTTGAATTTTGACGAAATCTTCTTTAGATAAAAGTTATGTGACATTTAATGAAAAAAGTCATATATCCATTACGCTACGTATTTTCGCCTCAATAACGAGGTTGTGACAGTTTTTTCTTTCTTGCAAGTGAAGGGGCAGGATCGGCAGCCAAATTTTTTCATATAGTTAGTATACAAAAAGTCAAAGTGCTCATACCAATACTACCTAAAACTTTGTGTGACATTATTAGTTCTACTCTAATTGTCAAAAACTATTCATATTTAAGGCTTTTGAAGAACTCCGCCTACTAATGAAAAAAATAAGCTCAACAAATATTTTTGTCGAATTTAAATAGTAAACAAACAACATTTTTTAACAAAATCAAAAAGTATTGATCGGTTAAACATTTTGTGTGAAAAATAAATCTGAAACGTAAAGTTTTTGTTCCAAATTAACTTTTTGCACAGTAAAAAAATTTCGAAATTTGAGCAGCCAAAACAGCCGAAATTTTCATTCTTTTGAAGAACGGCTTTTTAATTTTTGATCAATAAAATATAACTTACAATATGGCTTAGCTTATTTTTCCAAATTTTATAATTAAATTTTTTATTTTTGCCACGGTTTTCAGAAAAATGAGCTGCTGTGCGCCATTTATAGTTCATTAAGGGATATAGTTCAAAAATACGTTTTTATAGCATTTTATAGTCAAATTCATACAAAATCGACATAGTTCATTAGCGATATAATCACAATTATATCATATATACCACCCATGGGTGGTTATTTAAAGCTCACATACATTAGCAAATTATTTAGGATATTGTCGCATACATACATACATTTAATGTTTCACAAAATTTAAGAAAACGCTGTAAAAAATTCGTTGAAATTAAGCCAGATTAAGTAACAATTTTTTAATTAAAAATTTTTTTATGAGTAATTTTTATATGTATTTCATTATCATTATTCATTATTATCAAATATTTCATAAAATTTTTACTATACATAATTGATTTCAAATACATTTTATTTTTCTATGAATATACCCATAAATATTTAACCTTTTGAAGTTTCATTATTTCAATAAAAATATTTGTTATTTGTTTACTGGCTAAAATGGGAAAATTTTCAGTACATTTTGTTTTGGTAAAATTTTAAAATATGACTTGACCAGTAAAAAAAAAACAAATTCAGTGTGAATTGCACCAATATTTTTTTTCATCACAATATTTTGTTTTATTTATTACAACTCACTGATAGCTTCAGTAGGTTTTATCAGACTTATATCTCAATGAAATTTAATAATTTGAAGATCTAAATTCGTTTGAATTGGAGATCATTGTATACTCAAGAATTACAGTTAGTTTTAGGTGTCAAATTATGAAATCTCAGTCAAATATACGAATCCTACTAATAGTTATCAGTGAGTTGTAATAATGGCCCTTAAGGTACAAAGTATTTATGTATTTATTTATAACGTATACATATGTATGTACATATATAAATGAAATAAATCATTAATTTATTTTAATTCTTCGAACTCTATTTTTAATTTTATAATTACTTGAGTTTTAATCGGGCTTGAGTTCTAAGTTTCCTTCAATTAAGAAAAATACTGCTGATGAGTATCATAACAGATATGAAAAAGCCATGTTTTACTCAGCTAATAAGTCTTCAAATTTACTTCTTTTTAAATTTAACTTTTAAAAAGTATCAATAGCCATAAATTATCACAAATCCTTCTTAATTAAGGGAAAAACTCAGAACTTACGCCCGTTTAAAATTCAAATAATTATATAATCAGATAAATTACTTAGATCAGATTAGGTATATATGCCATATATGGCATATAAAAAATTTGGCTTATAGTCACATTAGCGATATAGTCACAGCATTGCGTACGAATAAGGGATGTGACTATAAGCGAAAAGTACTGTATATAATTTATACATTTATATATACATGTGTCAAACTAATGAACTGCCGGTTGTTTTTACTTATTGTTGTATTTGTTGCCCAGTTGTGTGCATCCAATTTGAGTGACCTAAGGTAAGTATGTATTTTTATAATTTCGCTTTATGTATTTTTGTAATTTTTCTTTTTTGATATTGTGTACCTTTTACTAATTTATTTCCAATATTTTTAATATTGAATGTTTTTATTTTAGGTTTTGTAAGTATTGTATTTTAATAATACAATAACTGATACTATAATACATATATATATATATATATATATATATATATATATATATATATATATATATATATATATATATATATATATATATATATATATATATATATATATATATATATATATATATATATATATATATATATATGTAATATGTATAACAATATGAATATTTGTATTAAAAATATTATGGTTATTTGTCGATTTTGCAACATTTGGTAAGATATTCGAATGTTAAACTAAAACAAATGCCATAATTTTTTACAATAAATAAAACTTTATTATTAAAATTGACGACATGCTACAAAGCCATTTGGTGATGAAGCTTGAAAAACACTCGCATCCCTGGAGGCTTGTTCTAGATTGCGATGCGAAAATACATAAATGCGAATACCTAATTGATATTCTGTTTTATGGTATTCGCATTTTAAATGCGATAAAGTTGGTAAGTCGGTAATCAGCATTGCGAAAACTGATGCCAAATTCGCATTATTTATGCGATAGCGAAGTAGCATTCGCAAAGCACAAAAATGTAAGTAAAAAATTATATTTATATATTTATTCGTCATCTATATTATATAATTTAGTGAAGCCAACAACAAGGCCACCAAGCCACATCGATTTGAGATTATGATAGAATTTATTGGAATTTATCATATATACTACTCCAACCACACCAGGAATAATACTTTTCCGTCAAACCATAAAGCCACAGAAAACCATTTCTTTTGTTAAATTTTATTTAAAAATTTTATAAACAAATTTTATAGAAAACACACAAACACTTTGCGCAATTTTTGCTTTGATGTTTGCTGGCACAGGCTTATTTACTGTCAGTGCTACTAATATTTGAAGTAAAATGCGATTGCGAATGCGAAAGTCTTGCAGAATACCACCTTTCGCATCGCATTTCATTTTCGCATCGCATCCACTCTCACATCGCAATGTAGAATAAGCCTCCTGTTCCCTCTAATATATAGTATACATGGTATGTACATACATCAACTAAGGCGGAAACTCTCGGAATTCGAATTGTTAAGAGGTAAAAGGAGGCAAATTGGTAATTCAATACCTTCGGACTGGATGCATTTAGCAGAAAATTCAAAATTTCCTTAAAAAACATTGGATACTTTTTGAAATTTAGAATTTTCGAATTGCTGAATTATGGTACTTTTGAATTTCATATACTTACAGTGAGTGCAGAGGCTCTCAATGCCAACAATACAAATAAAAACTATTGATAGTAACTACCTTACGGCCAAACCATTTCTCGTGCACGCTCAGTTTCTCTTACTCAGTCAACTGGTGACTTATTGAGAATACCGTTACTTCACAAAAATTAATTACGTCGGCAGCATCATGCCTCAGGTTCATATAGTTCGCTCAACCAAGTTTAGACTATTATTAACAACGTTCAGAAACCCAGGGTACAAGTCGGAATGGACAGATACATTACAGTAGTAAAGCGAGGGCGGAGCCCTAAATCGCCAAAAGTATCATCGGTGCCAAAAATTTCTAGAGATAAGGATGCCGACTCCATAAACTCCCATAATCGGTTCTCGTTATTGAAAGACAAGAATGATGAAATCACCTTTACTACAAAATTTTCCAAACCACCTCCAATATATTTAAGGGGAAAAAATACAAATGCCCTCGTTAAAAAATTAATTTCAGCCATTGGCCTTAAATTATATATAATTAATTTTCTCTTAAAGTTCTTATTTTTTCATTTTATATTATTCTTCACACTTCGTCAACTAATGTTTATGGACGCCACAAAAATAATTTTCTGGGAATTACAAAATTTAAACGTCAACATATTTGAAAATTGCAACCCTTCGTCAACAATGATGGAAATTTTATCAAGAATGACTGTCATATATACTGTCAAGTTATAAATGTATTGGTAAATGGTTTTGTATGTATCAGTTTCGGTCATTCATTTCTTGTAGGGTAATAAGAAGTATGGGCGTATCGACAGTAAATATCGCCGATACCGATATATCGGAAAACTAGAAGTATCGCCGATATATGGGTATCGTTTGCATCCTAATTTAGATCTTAAAAAGCAAATACTAACAAATGTCGGACCCTTATATAAAAATTCCTCAAAACACTTTGTTGCCGGAATGAATAATTTCAGTGTATTAATGAGCAGTCATTTTGGAACAGGTAGTTTTGTGTTCTCTTTGAAATTTTGTTTAAAGAATTTTCCTTTAATTCGCGTTTGCTTTGTTGTCAAATATTATAAAAATACGATCAAGTTTTTGCAGACTACTTCACAGTTTTTCAAGACTACTGACGGTGATAATGTAGCACTCATGAAATGCCAGCATATAGACAATGCTACCAAATACACAAAATCAGCACAATGTTTCGATTTCGATTCTTCTTTTAGAATTGCATAGTTTTCTCTACTTCTCAAGGACAGTGAGGAAAGAGAATGTAAAATACAATAAGTAAGAAAGTTATGTTCGACTGAGCAAAATCTTAAATACCCTTCACAAAACTAACGTCCATGTACATTCAATTAGATATTAGGTAAAATCAATTTTTTTTCTGACACCAAAAATATTTCAAATTTGCTTGCGTGTCTGAATGTTTGAACATCCGTATTTTCTACTTTCTACCAATAATTGTTTTTGTTCATATGCAGGTTCGATTTCTCGAAAAATCAATTTTCGCTATATATGGACTAGTGTCCCAATCTTAAAGTGTAGAATTTGGTACCAAAAAGTCTAGCTTCTTGAGAAATCGGTTTTTACTATATATAGAAAAATCTATATTTTACTACCGCAGGCCCATTTCGGAGTCAAAAATTCGTTTGCTCTCAGACATCTATTTTTGTCTATAACGTGCCATTCGGTATTAGAAAGTGTTCAGGTTTACGAAAAGTCCATTTCTTGTGAAATCGGTTTTCCTTATATGTCGGCTATATAATGAAGACCGATGTCTAAAATTTTTGCTTAAGATCATCGGTAGTTTACTACCGCATGTTTCTTAGCATAAAAGGCGTTTTAGTTCACAAAGCTTTCCGATTTCTGGAAAAATCGCTATATCGGCTTATACATACATATGTGGGCCGATGTCGAAAATTTTCCCCACTAATGACTAAATTTCAAATCCGAATATTTACTTTAAATCAAAAAACATGTTTTATACAAAATGCAAATTTGTTCCGAGGTACCTTCTGCTCTTCGGATATATCTCAGCTATTCGTGAACCGATTTTTAATAGCAGCCTGTCCGCAAAATGATCTGAGATATTGACGTTCAAATTAAGTTTCTAACGTTTGTGAGTTTTCTCAGAAATGGTGTTTCAACTTACAGACGGACATCGCTTAAATAACTTACACAGCATGTGAAGGGTATAAAAGAAGTGACAACAATGCTGAAGCAGATTTTTGCTTTACTTTTCTTTGTCTACATAAAAATGGATGATTATTTTTTACTATCATATAAACGTGACATAAGGAACACGATTTGGCAGTGTGTTGTCACAAAAATAACAAACAAAATGTAGTGCATGCATATATGTATGAGTATAGAGAAATTTCAACAAGGCTAAAGCAGGCAAGACTACCAGATTAAAGATACCAAAAATGATGTATTTCCTTTAAGCAAATTGCCGTCTAAAGTCTGCAGTAATGCTGCTACTGGGCAGTTGGCGCATAAATTTATGGTTGTCCATAAATGTTTTCTTTCAAAAAAATATGTTTTTTCTTTTTTTTTGTTGTTGATAAAAGAATTAATTACTTTAAATAAATTGTGCAAAGAAAGCAAGCTTTTTAACTTCTATTATTAGTTACAGATATCGTTTGTCTCTAAGTGGTCCATTTGTTTGTATAATTCAATGCAAGACCATCTTTTAGCGACTTGGATAAAATTCGAGTTAGGGCGTTTTATTTGAGATCAATGATATTTTGTTGGTGCTATTCTTTCAACTATATTGCAGTGAGGTTAGAATAAGCCATTACAAGGTCTTGATAGCTATTGATACACCGATCTATATAAATCAATATTTAAAGATGATTATATTAGACTGAAAATAGTCAAATATGGTGTTAAATCGCACAATCTGAGAGGGCAATCAACCGGCTCCAAACTCCAAACTGAGCTAAACTGTTTACCGAACTAGCCCCTTGTTTGGATCATTGTTTCGCATGCTGTGTGGCATGTGGACCATGGAAAGGTCATCAATTCCAGCTCTTCTAAAATAAAATTGCAATCACGGCACAATGGCGCACGTTATTTGCAGTAACGTCTTTTTGAAAAAGATCCGAATTTGTTACTAAAAAACATGTTTTTATGGCTGCCATAAATTATGGCACAATTAAAATGGTTTTGTTTACATATTGATTTGTTCACAACTGATAAACATGTGCTAAAGGATCATTTTGTAATAATTTGGCCCTCGGCATTTTCGAGATGCATTGCCACTGCTTGAAATGCTTCTGGCTGGTTGCTCGCCAAACCAAATGTGAATTTTATTATAGAAACAAGCTTCGTCGCGGAGCACAATTTTTCAAAACATGGAATTTTATGAATGCGATTTAATAATTTACAAACGCTGTTCCCAAATGTAACCCCCTACACTGGCAATAATTATCTTAGCAATAAGGCGATAACGTCGCCAGAACAATATTACTTATTGCTTTGCTTATTTAACATAAGCGTATGGTTTGGATAAACGTATTAGTGTTAACTCACAATACGCTACTGCTAAACACTTACCCTCCGTCTACATAGGTAATATATTCATTAGCATATATTGCAGCAAACGTCAAAATTATGTTATCCCTCACGAAAACGTCCCATTTTCGAGCGTTGCAATAATTGCCAAAACTTTTTCGTTGGCAATTGTTGGTTAATGTCGCTAGGCCGATTTGAGTGGGAAAAATTTGAAAAAGGAAAAGTTCCATTACGATATAAAAAAACCTTTTCAATTTTTTATATGTGGGATCAAACTTTTTTCCATATAAAAATCGATGGCACAACATCGAATGCTAATTCGGCCCACCTAATAGATATGTACAATTAGGCAGTAATGAGAATTCATTGAATGTTGCGAAATTTTGTTCAAGTAAAACGGAATACGAATTTAAATGTGTTGGCATTTAAAATCAAATCAAGACCCGTCTCCTGTCGGTACATTGTTCTTCAAAACTTCTTACAACACAAAAAATTAAAAGTAAAATCATGATCATCATACACTCATAGTCAACGATGTTTGTGGCTTTTTTTGGGTTGCGGCTGTCTACGTAGACGAAATTCATTTGCCTACGACGACAAATCATTTATGCAAAAAAGTAACTAAAAACAATTTTCATTTCTTCTTGCATTGGACAAAACGATGCAGAAACGCGACGCTTACGAGGGCAGTCTTAGACACACAGTCAACTCAAGAAAATATATAAAATATAATATCAAACAGATTTAAATGTATATTGTAACCCTAAATTGTAAACAGTCACAACTCAAAATTGCTTAAAACTTTTTTTGTCAGCAATCAGTTTATAGATTAAATTTATAGCGATCATGCATCACTACCGTCCCCTAACTGTAAGAATACCATAGTGTCTGGAACACAATTTGATTAAAAATTCCCTTAACTTTGGGCAATAAATGTGCCTCAAGTCAAAACGTATTTCAAGTTTTGAGAGTGTTTATATTTCTTTCTCTTCGTTTGATATCTCTAACTTAAGCTAGCACAATTGTTTCCTAAATGTAAAATGAAAACTGCGGAAAATGCATAGTTTATTTGATACTACATCTATATTCCATCAATATAATATGTCAAGATAGCTGTTGATAAGAGATGACCCAGGCACATAGGCTAGGTTAGGTAAGCGGGCCGCTGTAGAAAGTAAAATACAAATTTACAGCCCACGTTGGTCCTCTTTAAATTCGGTCGTTTCTGGCATCCCGAAAAGGCAAGTAGTAGCGATAGGAGAAAAGGAAAAGTTAAAAGAGAAGATAGGAATGTCAAAAGGGATGGGGTGGGGTAAAACAACAACAGTATCACTGTACTCATTTAGGCTGGTTCCAGCCACCTACTTCTCCTCACAGAGGGGATAAGTCCACCTAAACTAATCGCGGATAGTTCGGATGAGTCATTGAAGAAATCTAACACGGAGGTCCACCAAAGCTCGACAAGCACCAATGAGATGCAGCACAGTCTCTTAGCGAAAAGAAGTGTTTAGGGATGCTATAATAAACCAGGTCAGGAATCGCATCTCTCATCTCTGTAATTCTCAGTATGTTCGCATGTCCCCATAGTCTTCTAGTTCCACATGTCTGTCGTGTCAGCCTCAAAGCTGTCTGTCCTGCCAACAGTTGTACCGCCGTAAGATCTAATCGACGTTGTCGATTCGGTTTTAGAACCATTTTGTAGTCTCAAAGTACACCATTTGGTAGGCCAGCACATGTCGTATCTATCGCCCTTTTGTCACACCATAAACTTCATTCGCGAGGCATATTCCAGCATATAAGAAAAGGAACAACTAAAAAAATCAAAGCTCCATTGTTATGATGTGAGTGTTAATAGAAAAGCAAAAAAGGCAAGGGAAAAAAACAAGTATGTTTAATAAATAATTCTCTTAAAATAGTGCATACTGTTGTCTCCAATACACCTGATTTACAAAAACCGTTGAAATATGAATTACACTGAAATAAACAAAAGAATAACAACCGTGTTATTTTGTTTTGTCGCCTTTAAGCATTTTATTTTTTTTTTCTTTCTTTGTAGTTTTGACTTGTGACTGTTTATGATTTAGTAAGCGATATTTAAATGTGTATTTATTTGACTTGAGCTTGAAGAGATGCGTTATTTTGTGCATATTATTTTGTTTAATACGTGCATCCATACATGTATACGTTTGCCAATATGTAGCAAGTAAGCTTGCATTTATGCCTGTTATTGTCTGTCTGTCATGCCGCACAAAAATGTTGATCTTTAACCAGTTTGTTGAGTTTCTTTTTTTCCAATTGTGATTCCTCAAAATGTAACCTAAACGTGTGGATAAACCAACCACAGACCAAGTTGAAATAATAAAACCTTTACAAAATAAAACAGAAAATCAACAGCGATAATAAAAGTATTCGAACCTAAATGAATTGAAATTATTGACTGGCTGTAAAACATTGCTGGGCAGAAAATTTTACTATTGCTTAATGCAGAAAGTCACTAATTATTAAAGAAAACATTTTTAAATTGCATAGTTTAATACAATAGTTTATTATTATTTATACGGGCACCACTAACCAGCTTGTAACTTCAGCTTTAAAGAAATTGTTTTGTTTTTTGAAGACACACCTTAAATAATAATAACAGTTTTTTCTTATCACAAAATTCAAGCACGTTTGACTTGATACGCTTAATTCCGCTTATAGTGTTTTTTTTAATAATTTTCGACGCGTTTAAATCTTCAATTTTAACCGAATGCGTTTCTTTTTACTTCGATAGCACCAAAGCAAAATCAAAAACTTTCCAGTGCAAAAATAATTTTGTAAATAATAGAAAATTGTGAATACCATTTCACTCAACTGCGTAGAATGTTTGTTTCATTTACACAGAGAATGCGCACCAAAGCATATGACAAAATAAAACAGGTTTAATGTGGTAAAATGTTACAAAAACTTTGGAAATATTAACTCTATTAATGGATTAGCAAGAATCCCAATAAAATTTCGTCACTTTCTCTGATAATGAAATAGAGCACGGTTTTAGCATAATGAATCTGTTTATATATAAAATTCTTAACTGAATGACTTCAAATGCAATTGATGCAATACTTCATATTAATAAAAAAAAAAGAAAAAAATAGGGATTCCGGAAAAAATTTCGGTCTAGCTTTTAAAATTATTTTATAAAATCATCAGTACTGTACCCTTTACAATAAAAACAGAATTTTGAACATCGTCTCGTCGATATAACTTTTTTTTTTATTAAGAGTTCAACAACACATTTATTTAAGAAGAAATTTTGAAAATCACTTTATAATTGACAGAGATATTTGCAAGTTTATATTTCCTAAAAAACATTACGCAACAATCCCAAAAAAAAATCTTAAAATCGATGTATACATAGCGCAGGTTGAGGTATATCATCTCAATCCTCCACTAAATTTAAAAGAGCAATATCAAAATTAAATGCATTACATTATACAAAACCAAAAGCTACTAAATTCGAAAAAAGTAAATAAATGAATAAATAAAGCCAGCTGGGTGTGTTCTGGTGTGATCCCCATAAAATATACACAGTAACCTAATTTTGTTTGTTCTTACAACGGTTGGGTTCGAGATTCTTTTAAGTTATTAAGAGCAGGACCGCCAGATTTGAAAAATTAAAAGTCCGTTACGTATTCATTAAGCAATTTTTTTATTGTATCTAGACAAGGTACTTTTACTTCATCGGAAATAAAATAGAAATTTAACCATTGATTTAGCAAAGATTTTATTCGTATTAAATAAATATCAATTCTAGGAATAAATTATAAAATTGCAAATTATTAGCAGCTTTATATTTTGCATAAATATTTAAAAATCTAAATATATTATAAAAAAAAATTTTCAAAATAAATAATTGCAAGTGTCGCGCCTTTTTTAATAACTCATAAAATAATTAGTTTTAAAATATTTATATTTAAGCAACTAAAGACTGGCAGATAATTTATTTAATTTATTGTCAATCGTGGAAGAAAATCGAAAGCGGCATTGCAAAGTTATGATGAGATGTATGAAGCAACCTCTTCAAAAACGCATATTACAGAAAAAAGTCTAAAAAATGTTGTTTATGAAATCTCAAACAATAATTATTTTATTTATTTACCTAACTATTTATGTATAATTAAATTAAATTAAATTATATTTGTACAACAAATTAATAAAAATCGGAAGTGATTGATAAGACTTAAATATAGACAGAAGGTAAATCAAAAACATTGATGTTTAAGTAGTTTAAGCATCAATGCAACAGGACATGTTTAGATGAAACCTGAGTTCGAAGCAAAAGGGTGCTAATAAGTATCATAGCTGATATGAAATATCCAGGTTGTACCCAACTAATAAGTCTTTAAATTTAATTTTATTGTCTCTTTAAAAGTTTATTAGACATTAAAATTATTCATAAACAAACAAAACCCCTTCCTAACTTAAAGGAAGAAAAGTAAGTTAGATAACCATAGCGCATCAGAAACATAAAATGGTTGATCAAAATTGTTTAGTTTTATTGAAGTTATTCATGTTTATTCAATAATATTTAATAACTTGTACTTGTTTACTTTCTGAACATACATAATTTTAGTATGTTGTTTTTATATGTCAATCTAATGGAAAAATTCTTTATATTGTAATATTGTTTATCCACTTCAATAAAACTTATACATACAAAAGGTTATGTGCCCAGAAGTCAAGAAAAATAAGTATATATGTATTTAATCCATAAATCTGCCCAATCCAAGAAAAGTCCATACTATTAGAAATGGAATTTTGCAAAGCAATTAAACATTTAGCCGGAGAATCGGATTGGCCGATATGGAAGCGGAAAGTAAGAGACATTTTTGAGTTTTATGAAGGCGCTCTAGATGTCGTTGATGAAAAACTAGTTAAGCCCGAGCCCATTGGAGAGGAAGCCAACGAGGCCCAACGGAAGGAATACAAGAAGAAAAATGAGACGTACAGAAAGGCAAATAGTTATGCAAAAAGCGTTATTACGAGCACAATCACAGATGACATCTATCAGAAAGTGATGGACAGAGAATGCGCTTCTGAAATGTGGAAAGCTCTAAAACAACAGTTTGAAGCAACTGCAAAAGATCAAGTGTTTAAAATGTGTACCGAACTTTTTTCTTTTCAATGGAGTTGTGGAGATGATGTTTCAACACATATTTCAAAGCTAAAAAATTTATTTAATGAAATAAATAATGGCTTGAAGCTAAAAAGAGAGCATCCATTACCAGATCTTGTCTTAGTCTGCAAAATTCTATATATTCTACCGAGCTCCTATGAGGTTTTCAAATCTAGTTGGATGATGCTTACACGAGATGGGGACAAAACTTTAGATGAACTCATAATGCAGCTGTGTCTTTATGAACGGAATTTAAAAAGAAATGTTTTGATTGACAGTGATAATCAAGAAGCTTTAGTTGCAAGTAACCAGAGGATGTTGAAAGCAAAGAAGAGTTTTAAAACAAAAAGTGATGATTTTTGCCATTATTGTAAGAAGAAGGGTCATTGGTTGAGAGAATGCCGTAAGTGGTTAGCAGATGGCAAGCCAAGTAGATTTCAAAGAAGGAAAAATTGGTTTTTCAAATGTTGCTCTTCAATCAATAATCGATGAAGCTAGTTCAGTTTCAACAGATATAGATTGGTGGGTAGATAATGGTGCTACTAAACACGTTACTCGAACTAGAAAATATTTCGTTGAGTATGAGAGTTTTAATGACCAGAAATCCATTCAAGCAGCTGGTAAAGAGATACTAAATGCTGAAGGAAAAGGTACAATTGAGTTTTTATCACGAATTAATCAAAATTTAGAAATCCAGATAAGGTTAGAGGATGTCTGGTATGTGCCTGGGATCTCAAGAAACCTTTTCTCAGTTTTGGCAGCACATGATAGAAATCGTAATAGTGAGTTCAAATCTTTTCCCATGAAATGTCAATTCAATTTAGATGGCAAGAAGGTGTTGACGGGGAATCGTGAGGTAAACGGTTGCTTGTATAAAGCAAATATAACTCCAATATCACCATTTAATGGAGCCAATGCAGCTGTTTATAAGCCTTCACTTTTACAATTATATCACGAACGATGGGGTCATCAAAATAAGGAGCATGTCAGATATAAGCTACAAAGAGATTTGGGTATTACAGTTGAGCGTAGCATTGAAGTCTGTGAACCGTGCATATATGGAAAATTATGCAAATTGCCATTTGGAAGGCGTAAAACTGCAACATCTCCTGGTGAACTAATATCCACTGATGTTTGTGGTCCCTTTCCACCATCATTTCAAGGTTTCAGATATCTGGTGGTATATAAAGACGATTTTACGAAATTCAGATATGGCTACATTGTAAAACATAAAGATGATGTTAAAGATACTTTGGTTGAAATGGTTGCTAATGCAAAGAGTCAAGGTCATACAATTAAAACAATTCTTAGCGACAATGGTGGAGAGTTTATTAATGAAAATGTGAAGAAGATTTTAAAAGCTAACGGTATAAACCATAGAGTAACCGCTCCATATACCCCACAGCAAAATGGAAACGCTGAAAGAGAAAACAGAACTATAGTGGAAATGGCAAGAACTTTCAAATATTCCAATAAAGATATAAAGTTTCCTGATGGTTTGTGGGCCGAATTTGTGAAATCAGCAATTTATATTCTCAACAGGACAGGAAGGAGTTCCGTTAAAGATAAGAGTCCATTTGAGTTATGGCATGGAACTAAACCTAGAATCAATCATCTTAGAATTATTGGTTCCACATGTTTTATTCATATCCCTATTCAAAAGCGTAAAAAACTAGACAAGAAAGCTGTTAAGGGATATCTAGTTGGTTATGATGGCGATGAGAGGTACCGAGTTTTCATTCAAGAATCTAACTCTGTTCAATTCTCAAGGGATGTTAAATTTTTAGAAACTGTTTCTGGTTGTGCAAGCATCAAAACTAGAAGAGAAGTAAATAACGAACCAAGTAAAACAAATTCAAATATAACTCAAATCAAGCTAGAACTAGAAGATCAAGAAGAAGACCACGATAGTACTTGTGAAGATTTCGAAGGTTTCGAAGATGCCCAGCAAGATGAAGAAGTTCAAATGGATGATGACAGTAGCAGTATAGCAGGTAGTTTTAGTGGTCCATATATATCAAGTAATAAACGTCCGCGAGATGACGATTTAAGTTTTGAAGAACAAAATACAAAGAAGTTGAGAAATCGAACAGTTTTAATTAATGCTTTTAGTAATGCTGATTTAGTAATGGCATCTAATGAATTCGTAAACAAAATTCAAACTCCTAATACCTATCAAGAAGCTATCGAGAGTGAACAAAATAGGGACTGGGTAGAAGCAATGAAATCTGAAATAAAATCACATATAGTAAACCAGACTTGGGAGCTGGTGGAACTACCAAAAGGGCAGAGAACACTTCCGGCAAAATGGGTGTATAAAATCAAAACAAATGCAGATGGTTCTGTAAATAAATACAAAGCAAGGTTGGTTGTAAAAGGTTTCAAGCAAAAGCAGGGTGTTGACTATGATCAAACTTTTAGTCCTGTAGCTAAAATGTCAACTATACGATCAATTATTAGCATTGCTGCTAGTGAAGGCTTATACTTAACTCAATTTGATGTCTCTACAGCATTTTTGTACGGAGAGTTACAAGAAAATATTTTTATGCAACAGCCTGAAGGGTTCAATGATGGTTCGAAGAGAGTATGTGCTTTAAAAAAGAGTTTATATGGTCTTAAACAAGCCTCAAGATGCTGGAATAAAAGAATAGGAAGCTATTTGCAAAATCTTGGATTTCAAGTTAGTTCAGCAGATACTTGTTTATATAAGAGAGAAAGAAATGGTAATATTATAATTTTAACTTTATATGTGGACGATGGTTTAGTTGCGGCTTCTGATAAAAGTGAACTTGAAATATTTATAAAAGAAATGAAAAATGAGTTCAAGATTGTTAGCAAAGAAGCTTCATATTTTCTTGGACTGGAAATTGAAAAGAGTGAAGAGTGTATTAAGATACATCAAAAATCATATATAAAGAAAATACTGGAGAAATTTAATTTCTCTGAGTGTCGACCAATTGCCACACCAATGGAGAAAGTTTGTTGTTCAAAAACCAAACAAAATGAAAATGTTGAATTTCCGTATAGGCAAGCTGTTGGTGCTTTGATGTATTTAATGCTGGGTACGAGGCCGGACTTGGCGTTTGTGGTGGGCTATCTGTCAAGGTTTTTAGAAAAACCAACAAGAGAAAATGTCCAATGTGTAAAACGTGTTTTCAGATACCTAGCTGGAACATTAGATGTTGGAATATGCTATAATAAAAAAGGGCCAAAGCTACTTGAGTGCTTCAGTGATGCAGACTTTGCAGGTTGTATATCTACAGGACGCTCAACATCTGGTGTTATAGTAACATATGCCGGTGGACCGATATCCTGGATAAGTCAGCGACAAGCTATAGTATCAACATCTACCACAGAAGCTGAAATTGTAGCTGCAAACGAAGCGGCAAAAGAACTTGTTTGGCTTATAAGGCTTTATAAAGAAGTTATAAATCTAAAGCAAATTCCATGTATTCAGATCGATAACACTGCTGCCATTCGTTTAGCACAGAATCCTGAATTCCACAACAGAACGAAACATATTGCAGTTAAACATTTCTTCATAAGAGAGTTAGTTACAAGAGGTTGTTTGTCAGTCAAGCAAGTTTCCACCGAGTTTCAAGCAGCTGATATGTTGACCAAGCCACTTCCAAAATTACGGTTGAGATTATTTTGTGATCGACTAAATATTAAATAGTTATTTCAAACAGGGGAAAGTATTGAAGTTATTCATGTTTATTCAATAATATTTAATAACTTGTACTTGTTTACTTTCTGAACATACATAATTTTAGTATGTTGTTTTTATATGTCAATCTAATGGAAAAATTCTTTATATTGTAATATTGTTTATCCACTTCAATAAAACTTATACATACAAAATTTTGCATAGTGTTGTTGATAGCTGCTAAACTGTGCAATCCTGTCCAAATATTGGTAAAATAATTTTAACGATTCTCTAATTTATTGATTCGTGATTTTCATAAATCAGCCATTAATCATAATTTTATAATAATTTTCCAACAATTACAATATCTCACACTAAACTAAAAAACTTGCTTCCTTTTGCCTTTAAATTAACTGCGAAATTTACAAATTCAAAATATTGTTTTGCTTGATTTGTAATTACGAAAACAAAGACATGAGGCATGAGTTTTTAATAAATTATATGTGTTTGTTGGATGGAACGAGATTTACCTTGAATATCCGGTAAACAAACTTACATAACTTTACACTAATATTAATTCTAGCAAACATTATTACACTATGCAACTTCGCCTAACACAATTTTTTTGTCAAGCAAATCATCCTCAGCGATGATTAATAAATCACCAACCACAATAAAGTGTGTTTTAAACATAGTGGATATTTTTGGGATGCAATCAACCGATATATCGGCGGTACTTCTAGTTTTCCGATATGTCGATAAAGCGGTATTTTATTGTCGATACTGACATATATATTTTTCTTTAGCGTATTTTGGTTTAATGAAATAAGAAATATAGTTTTCAAATGAGTTATGTCGCATCTGAGTTTTTTTTCCACAAGGTCTATTATTTAAGAAATCGTCTATCTAGCAAAATTTAAGAACACTTTGTTTTTTAAACGAAACATTAATTCAATTTCAATATTATTCATTTGCAATGTTATTTTATTCATATTAACTTAATTTTAACATGATCTCAAATTCAATATGTTGTCTATTAAACCTTATTGGTATCAATTTTAAATCTTGAGCCACAAAACTAATATTATGATTAGCCTCTTAGAAAGTCCTAATGGATTAAAATTTGAAAACATCTATTTATACTCAAAATCTCTATACCAACCAAAATATGAATACTTAAGAAAACTAGTTTCAAATTAAAGGAATGGGATATTACACATTTATTGATAATACCTCCGTTATACCCTGAGGAAGCTAAGCAAAATTCTGTTATGATATTTGATGACGTTGCATGTGAAAAGCAAAATAATATACGAGCATATTTCTGCATGGGTCGCCATAAGAATGTGGACTCATTTTACTTGTGTCAAACTTATACAAGAATTCCAAAGCACTTAATAAGAGATAATGCCAATGTAATCATAATGTTTAAACAAGATGAGACCAATATGAAGCATGTCTACAGAGATCATGTTGCTAGCGATATGAGCTTTGAAAAGTTTCAACAAATTTGTCGTGAGTGTTGGAAGGATAAATATGGATTTTTGATGATATGTAAAGATAATGAATTAAACAATGGACGCTACAGAAAATTCTTTGACTATTTCATATCAATATAAATTAAACTACACAAAATAAAATTTTAGTTTTAAAATAAACCTTCATAGTAATACACCTACATTCTTATGTGATCCGATATCCAATATCTGATAGTTAATAATTGAACTGCTATCTGATAGCTGATATATACCTGATAGCCGATCTGATAGCAGCTGATACCGACGTGATACATAGCTGATATCGACCTGATACATATCTGATACCGACCTGATACAGACCTGATAGCTGATCTGATATCTAATCTGGCAGCTGATCTGATAGCTGATACCAACCTTATAGCCTGCTTGAGACCTGGTAGCCAAAGATGAATGAAAGGATTCTTAAAGAGCTGGTGACTACAAGAGAAATGTCTTGAGAGAAAAGCACAAATTATAAGAGACTGGTGAAAATGGTCACAGGTGAGCCTAAGCAGATACAGGATGTAGAAGCCTATAACAGTGACAGGGAATTAAATAACTCAAGCATGGGCTTGATTGGTCAAAAAAGAGAGTGACATGAAAGGCACCAAGCTGGGGACGATAAAAGTATGATCTTAGAGGTCCTCTATGGAATTGAAAACTAGTACTCAGAGCTATTTGAAGAAGATACAATGGTTAATCATTTAGTAGTGCAAGTGGTAGTGCCATTAATGAAGACAAATTTTACTCACAAACTTCAAATACAGAAGATAGTTTTATAACAGCAATATCTTGGAGGTGAAGGAGATTGAATACAATTATATGGGCCCATAAAAGATTTAAATAATAAATGGAAATTTGTAAATAGCCACATTGACTTTGATCAGAGCAAATTAAGTTGGCGGTCAAATGTAGAACTACTTTTAGGTCTTTTTCTCTCTATGTTCACTAAAACTCCAAGAAATATGATAAATCTGAACTAGAAATATACAAAAAATTTTAACTAGTACTAATGCACATACAGAAGAGACTATAAGACTGTTGGTCAAATCGGAACAAAAGCATAAATGTAATATATATTCAAAAGTATTCAAAGAAGAAAAACAGAAAAAATCCTGAGTCGGTTTTACATGCACCTAAAACTATGAAATTATTTGGAGTGTAGATGTTATCAACTACATAAAACCGAACTATATATACTGGGATGATCCAAGTAGGTTGGTAGATCGACTTCGACTATTGATTTATACAGGCTGCAGGTCACAGTAATCATAACAAGGGATATACTCGATTATTGAGAATTGCATTGAAACAAATATAATAGTATAAAATATTTGTATATAAAGAATGTCTGTTGATAAATTTGGTCACTATCTAAATGATACTAGTAACAATTTCATCAAATATCCTAAATTGTTGGGCTTTTATGGATCGAACAACAACATTGATGTCCAAAACAAAAGAATCAAAATGTTGCAAATGCTTTGGAAAAAACGATTGTGTCAAATTGTTTCTGAAACTGAAATCCAAAAGAAACAAGCAGAAATAACCCATCATTTAGATGATCTTAATGTTCAATTGCAAAATTTCAATAGAAAATGGATGAAAAAAATAAAATCAGTTTTGGACCAGCAAATTAAAGAACTAAGAAAATTATAGATTGGAAAACTATGCATATACTTCAATAGATATTACATCAACAAAAATAGAACTTGTTAAATTACAAGAACCCACAAAAATCTATTAAATGTCATAAAAGATAATTAAATGAACTTCATAAGCAAGCGAAAGGTTTTTGTTCACCGTAGAGTTGTTGATGAAAGGAATAGATGATCTTTGGCAAGCTGATTTAGTTGAAATGGGAAATTATTCAGAGAAAATAAAACTATCGGTTTTGCTGACTTATGAGATTGATACATTCTCCAAGTTTGCATGGGCAGTACCACTTAAAACAAAACTGCATTTGAAACAACAAAAGCTATAGAAAATATTTTTCAATTGGGGCGTATACCAAAAATTTGCAAACAGATGATGGCAAAGAATTCTTTAATCACTTTAAAAATTTGGATGACTATAATATTAATCACTACTCAACATATAGCAGCATGAAAGCATCAATTGTGAAAGATTCAATAGAACTTTAAAAGAATGATGTGGAAAGAATTCAGCTTTAATGGCTATATAATTGGATTGATTTGTACAAGATTTGCTGGATAATTACAATAGAAAAGTTCATCATACCATCAAAATGCCTCGATTAAAGTCAACTCGAAAAATGAGAAAAATTGTTAAATACTGGCAAGTCATTTAAAGATGTATAAAATGTCAAAGTTTAATGTTGGAGATCATGTCATAAGCAAATACAAACATATACTTTTGAAAAGGCTATACTCAAATTGGACAACAGAGATTTTTACAATTAAAAAGTGCAAAATACTTATCCTACATATATTTTAGAAGATATAATGGATCCCATTAGGGTGGATTCTATAAGAAGAAGAACTTTCAAAACTAGTCATCCAGATACATACCAGTTGAAAAGGTACTTAAAACTAAAGGTGAAAGTGTTGGTCAAATGGCTGGGATTTGGTAACAACCACAATTCTTGGATAAGCAAGACAGAAATACTTTGGGTAGAGGGAAGAAGAAGCAGAATAATAAAATGTAAAATATTATTAATTTGAATTAAAATTATTAAATAAATGTATCAAATATTTATATTATAAACCAGTTTGTATTAGACTTTATTTATTTGCAATCAAACACTCATAATGTCAGTAACGCTTACTCTAAGCTCCAACTCCTCAGAGCTATCTGCTAACTACTTTCCACCTATTGACTTAAATGGTGAATATGAATGTGCTCTGACTGATTTTCATTCATATAATAGCATACCGATGTTGATGTATATAACATGTTTCATAGGTGAACTTACAATTGAAATACCAATTGGATCATATGAATTAAATGACATAGTTGATTATATAACGGAGCAATACAAACGGTTCAGACCAGAAAATAAAATTTATATAGAAGCTAATAACAATACAATGCAAGTAAAAGTAAACAGCTCAAAGAACCAATATATTTTAACATGGAAAATACAATCGAAACTTTTAGGATTTAACAAAGTCTTGGAGCCAAACAGAGATCATTATTCTGATTTACCTGTAAATATTTTAAGGTCAATCTCTTGCGATTAAAGTAGCATTGCTGTTAATACTTATATAATGCCAAAGCTCATACACTACACGAGTTTCCGATAAATGTTCCTCAGGATATAAAATAGTTGAAATTCCTAAAAATCTCATTTATTTACCTGTGAACTCCAGAGATAAGTTCACTAGCTCTACGCGTGGATAGATCAACGACTTACAATGGGAGAATACATTTGAGGCCAACAAAATAATGATAATATACAATACAAGTGCATCATACAATAAGAAAGCATACAATACAAAAAATATATTAGAACCTAAACATCCACTAAAGAGATCAGTTCATCGAAAGAATCTTACAAAAGCAAATAAAATTTTCTCAAGTCTTTAAATTTGAAATTAAAATCAAAATGAGTTCAATAATAAATGTTTTGGAGAAACCATTATCTGATGAAAACATCATCAAGAAGGACTACCATACATACATCCCATACTTACAGTCTTACAATAATAACGATGAAATTCGAATCTCAATACAAAATCAAGATTTGTATGTATTACCTGGCGAAAGTTATTTATATGTGGAAGGATTTGTTGCAGATGAGAAAACTTTAAAGCCCACATCCAACTTTAAATTAAGAAACAACTTTGTTGCATATCTATTTGATGAAATTCGTTATGAACTTAATGGTACTGAAATTGATCATACAAGATATTTGGGCGCAACCAGTACAATAAAAAATTTTGTTTCTTTATCACCAACTGAAAGTATTGTGATGAAAAATGCTGGTTGGAACAAAATTTATGATGTGAATCTTGAAAATGGATATTTTAATTTCTATGTACCTCTTAAAATGCTTTTGGGATTTGCTGAAGACTACAATAAAATTATTCTAAATAGTAAACATGAGCTGATACTTTTGCGTAATAAAATGATGAAGGTCTTGTGTTATCAGACAATTCTACTGAAAAGCAAAACTTGTAGTTTCACTCATTTCATGGAGAATTCCACATGTTCAATTATCTGATCTTAGTAAATTGAATATGATTAAAATACTTAATAATGGTGCTTCAATACCTATAGCATTTCGCAGTTGGGATTGTCATATTAATCCACAGCTCAATACGGGTAATAGTCACATATGGAACGTTAAGTTGGCTGCAAATAGAGAACGCCCTCGTTTTGTATTGATTGCTTTTCAGAGACAACAAATTTGTTCATTGTAACCTCACCAATTTAAAAGTTCATTTGAATTCTGTGTCTTATCCATATGATGATCTTAATTTAAAATTTGAGCACGAGCGTTATGCAGTTCTATATGATATGTACCTAAGATTTCAACAATGCTACTACTTTACAAAAATAATGCACCGATAATTGTAGTGATGTCAGTCATCAAAACGAGTCACTCAATACCGGACCCATTGATATAAAACTTGAATTTGAAACAGCTACAAATATTCCTGCAAAGACAGCTGCTTATTGCATTCTAATGCATGATCGCATTATAGAATATATACCTATAAGAGGACAAGTTCGCAAAGTATTATAAATCAAGTGATATGGAAAACAATACAGTTTTTATAGATTTGCAGGGCTTCAAAAGCAATTTAAATGATTTCATCGCAAAAGGGGTAGCTATCGTTTTCAATAACAACGAGTACATTAATTTCTTTATAAAACCACCATTTGGTTTTGAATGCTTGTCAACCAAAAAACAAAGAGAAGCTAATTGGTTGACAAAAAACTATCATCATATAAATTGGAATTATGGATCAGTATCATATCAAAGCGTTTGCGAATTTCTAAAAACTAATACAAGACATTCAATTGTATATACCAAAGGTGAAGAAAAGAAGAAATGGTTAGAGCGCATGATTGATCAAACAATTTTCAACATTGAGGATATTGGATGCATTAACTTTAAGAAAATAGAAAATAAATATTCTGAATATATTTATTGCAATTATCATTCACATGGCGTTTGTGCCTTGAGAAATGCTTTTTTAATTTGTAAAGAAATATCAGTTTTAAAATAATTTTATTATGTACTATGTATTTAAACTTATTCTAAATAAAAATTTAATATGAAACAAAAAATCAATGTTTTATTATTTACTGTTTCCAATCATATAAAGAACATGTCTTTACATACATATATGTACAGATATATTTGTCACATTGAATTGTTTCAAGTATCAATCAACCCAAAAGGCAAAAATAAGCCACAACCGTCGCGACGGTCAATTTGCCCACCAACCAAACGCCATTCAGAACATTTCACACAGAAATATAATCGAAAAAAATTATAAATTATTTAATGTAAAACATAGAAAATAAAATTGAATGAATTGATTAAAGTTCTTCAAGCCACCAAATTAAAACCAAGCAATCAGCAACCATTAAGAAAGCGAAAAAAGTTTATTACAAACAAACAAAAATTCATGCAGGAGTTGTATCAAGATTCAATACAATTCAAAGCAAATGAAGGCGATCGAGTTTAAATAAACACAAAATATTATAAACAAAAAATCTAAGTGCTACAATCTCCCCAAGAAGGCAATCACAAAATAAAAAGACCAACAACTCAAGTATGCAGATCAACTGAAAAGTATTAGGGCATTTCATTTCTTAACTCGTAAAATATGATATGTATTCTGCTGGTAAAAGATTGTTTTAAATATCATAGAAACATCCACACACAATTGTATGGACGGTTTGCACGGAAATCTCTGGACGACATACACAATTTCACATGGACAGACAAAATTTCATGGAGATCGAAGAAAATTTTCATGGTGGACAGACATACACTTCTCATGGACAGACAAAATTTCATAGAGATCGAAAGAATTTTCATGGTGGACAGACACTTCTCATGGACAGACGAATTTCATAGAGATCGAAAGAATTTCCATGGGGACAGACATACACTTTCATGGACAGACAGATATTCATAGAGATCATTGAAAATTTCGATGGTGGACAGACATACACATTTCATGGACAGACAGAAATTCATAGAGATCAAAATCTCAACAACACTGTGAGCCTCCTTATTATACCGTGGGAAAAATCCCACAGATACACACGCTGTATTCTGAGAATCTGTTTTTTATTTAGCAATTAAAATTTTAAAATTTTCATGTTTAATTACCAGAAATTTGAAAATTTTAATTAGAGTAGAAGCCCACTATTAAACTACC